>PYSS01000073.1:0-51743 GCA_003049465.1 Magnaporthiopsis rhizophila | reverse complement strand
AAAAAAAAAAAAAAAAAAAAAAAAAAAAAAACCACATGTTTTCGAACCGGACTAGGAGATCGGGATACGCTGTCGAGACCAATAAGAACCGGAACGAAGAAGCTTGACTAGAATATCAACATGGACACCGACAGGCCGTTCACAGCCCGCGGACAGGGTGCCGAGGCCCGTCTCGCTCACCCTTGCCCTTCCTCGACTCCCAGGACATCCATCAACCAACGTTTGAAGATTGGAAGACGACGGCTGTGCAAGCGGGGTGCCCGGCTGGGCCGGCAGCCACTGCCGCATAATGCCGGCGGCGGCGATGGTTGCCGATGCAACGGGGCATTGGCAGCCGATTCCAAAAGAGGCGCGTGGACGGATATATTCCAGGCGCTTTCCGAGTGGCCCTCTTTTGGGTGCTTTGCCCACGGCGCCCTCGATTTTTGCGCAGGGCCGCGAGCTCCTTGCGGCTCCGCACAGCAGCATCGGTTGGTGTGTCCGAATCCGCCTCGCCCGCGCGTCCGAGTACGGGGTCTATAACCCGGCGACTCCTGGCCACTCGGGGCGAAAAGATGTTCAGGCCACTCGCTCGAGGCGGCCACATTTGTGATGATAGCCTCGCCGGCGGCGGTGGGGATGAAGCCGAGACGGTGTTCGGCAATTCTTCTCACGCTGGCCAGCAACCCATGCACGTCTGCTGGCAGCTGGGCCGGTGAACTCGATCGCGGGTCTCAGCAGTCGAAGCCGGCTGATGTCTTTCACGGGACTCGTCGATCGCCTCATCTTGGGTCGGGACAAATAGGGCTTGGATTGCAACGACAGGGGCTGGGGTTGGACACGGCAGGGCTGGACGGGGAAGAGCCCCGCCGTGCGTCTCTCGGGTATGCCGGAGGGCGGGGCCGCCCGTCCTCCCTCGGTCGTAGCGTCTGAGGTGTATGCCAAGGGGGGTCGAGAAGAGAAAGCGGGTCGTCGGCTTCGTCCTCGTCAACGGGCGCGCTCCAGCCGCCCTGGTCGAGTCTCCTCCGCTTGGGAGGTGACGCCGCCCGATCTGGGGTTTTCGTCGCGGCCGACGAGCTGGGGCAATTTCTTTTTCGACGCGGAGAGATTTTTGGCGAGGGCTCGGGCAAAAGATCAATCCAGGAAGCGATGCGATTCCCGCAGAATCGGGAGGCGCGCGACATTGGCAATATCAGGCTTCAATGAAGGGAACGTCAGACGGCAGCAAGGGAGGGTGTTAGTCGGGGCGGACCCAGCCACATCTGCGGCTCCGCCCCCACAGTTCCGCTGCTGCTGGTCCATTGGGTTCGTCCCGCCAACCAGAAATAAAAAGAAATAGAAAAGAAATAGGAGGGGAAATAGGAAAAGAAATAGGAAAAGAAATAGGAAAAGAAATAGGAAAAGAAATAGGAAAAGAAATAGGAAAAGAAATAGGAAAAGAAATAGGAAAAGAAATAGGAAAAGAAATAGGAAAAGAAATAGGAAACTAAACCCAAATGGATCGGGATAGCGACGGCGAAGCGACGGCGACGGCGTTAGATAGCTTTGCCGTATCTTTTACCCAACCGTGACTGGCTGGACCTTGCGGTGATTAGACACCACCAAGCGTGCGTCCGCGTCTGACACATAGTATCTCTCAGCGGCAGCCGTCATGAATTTCTTTCAAGTGCAGGGTAGATGCAGCTACGGTCGGCGAGGAGTTTGCCGGCATACACATGACCTCGGTAGCAGCTGGGGTGAAGGGGTATGGCAACCAAGCCAGCACTGGCATGTTTCATCGCGGTGCCCTTGTCGAGCAGGTCCATGATCAGACTGGCGGATCCGGCCTCGGCAGCCATGTGAATAGGCAGCCTGGATCGATCGTCGACGAGGTTCGGATCGGCTGGCCGCTCGAGGAGAGGCCTGCCAACCGTCAGGAGGTCTCTGCCCGCCGCCGCAAAAAGCGCGTTCACACCGGCCGGGTTGGCTCGGTTGAGCGGGGCCAATCTGTTGTCCCTTTTCGTGGACTTCGCGTTGTGGCCTCCCCGGTCTTCAAACATCCCAAAGGCAGCCATCAGCCTGCGGTAGCGGACCGGTAGATCCTAGTCCACAGGAGTGACGCTGCCCTCCTCTTCTGGTTGGGGTGTAGTGGCATTGCTACGGTCCGAGGTCTGGCTCGCATCGCTTGCGGCTGGGATGTCGGGGAAAGCGTCAACAAGGCGCTCGGCAACGCGAACGCGGCCCTTCTCAATAGCGAGATGCAGCGCGAAGTTACCACTAGCGTCCGCAGAGGGGATGGCGGCTCTTCGTTGAGTCCCACATGGGTCGCCCCACCCATGCCATTTAAATGTATGTTCTCTACCTCGAATCCTACCTATTTCCACAACCACGGGAGATTTTTACAGTGGGGTTTTTTTTTTTTTTTTTTTTTTTTTTTTTTTTTTTTTTTTTTTTTTTTTTTTTTTTTTTTTCAACCACTGCCGCTTTAAAAGTATGTTTTCAACTCGCATTTTACGTATCTCCGCTAACACGGGACATTTTTACGGCGCAGTTTAGTTTTTTCAGGTTGTGACAGTATTTTCTCGGGCTCGAGTCCTACCTTTCTCCGGAAGAACGGGAGCGAGGCCTATAAATACGCGCCCGAGCCCCACAATGGCTGGTTCTGTGAGCCTACCAGATCACATCTCAAATAACTACCTACCTGCCTACTCCATCTTAACAAAGATCACATATCTCAACAACCATCGCATATCTCTAGCACTCCCTCATCCGACGAAATGAAGTCAATACGCAAGGCAAACGAGAAGGCCAGTATGAAGGGGAAGGCAAAGGCGAAAGCAGAAGCCAACAGCAGCAACAGCAGCAGCAACAGCAGCAAAAACAACAACAACTTGGCAGGGTGCCGTGGTGCCGCCGCCACCGCATCCACAGCACCAAACGGAGACGAGCCGCTCTTCTTCTTCAAGCCCGACGAGGCGTACGGCGAGTTCTGTGAGTGGTACCCGTCCAACTTTTTCCGTCACCAAGGCGGAGATGTCCCGGCTCGTCGGGCACCCCGTCGACGACGACGACCCGGAGGGCTGGGGCGTCGTCTACTTTTCGTGCGCCGAGCAGTTCATGATGTACTGCAAGGCGGGGCGGTTCCGGGACCGGGAGACGCAGGCGCGCGTCCTCGCGGCGCGCGACCCGAAAGAACAGAAGCGGCTGGGCCGGGCCGTGGCCGGGTTCCGGGCCGAGGAGTGGGACCCGGTCAAGAGCGCCGTCGTGGCCGCGGGCAACGTGGCCAAGTTTCGGCAGAACCGGCACCTGAGGGACGTGCTCATGGGCACCCGGGACCGCCTGCTCGCCGAGGCGGCCTCGCACGACCGCGTCTGGGGTATCGGCTACACGGCAGAGGTGGCCGCGCGGCAGCCGCGGGAGAGCTGGGGGGAGAACAGGGTGGGGCGGGCGCTCATGGAAGCCAGGGAGCGGCTGCGGGAGGAGGGCTGACACGGGCGCGCTATTCGGTGGTATTGTTTGTGTCCGTGGCCCGGCCTAGCCGTCGAAGTCGAGATGCTTTTCTTATTCTTATTCTTATTCTTGTTCCTTTTCCTTATCTTTTCCCGCCAGCCGCCGCAACCGGCCGAGCCGTCTAGCGGGTGGCCACAGACACCAAACAAGGATCCATGGTCATCAGAGCCAATGGTACGGAGATTCTGATCAACGAGATCGACGCTGATATCGACGCTTGCTGGGCCCATGAGAAAAAAATGGGATCAGCTGGAGAAGTGCGTGCAATATCGAGAAAAAAATCGAACAACTGTTGAGCCTGGAGAAACAACACGCGCACCCTCCGGTCACTTCTTCGGCCCGGGCATCGCCCAACCAGACTCACGACTTCGCTCTGCTGCCTCAGTGGCAACCCTAGGTCAAATTTCTGCTCCGCGTGATCGCCGATGCGAACCCGGACCGGCTCTCGCCGAATTCGGGAACGAAGCCGCTACACACGGCGGCCGATGTCGACATCAGGGCCAAGATAAGCCGGGCCTTGGACAGCGACCTCACGGTCTACGTGTGCAACCTGATGCCGGACGCAAAGGCTGCGGCTGCGCTCGCTAAGACGAAGGATAAAAATGAGATTATCCGCCGTGCCGTCTACCACAACCGAAAGGGGGTCCAGACGCTCATCGAAGGCCTAACGAGGGGGGCATTCTGGGCCCAGCGCGACTCGCGTGGGGACGGGCAGAAGGCGCTCCCGGACGATGGGAACACACCTTTGCACGACGCCGTCGACTTCGATTAGCACTCCTCACGCCGGGGCCGGAATGCGAAAACACCAGAGGCAGCCGGCAAAGGAAGCAGTGATGCCAAGGGCGCGGCGAGGCGGCCGGCCGCACAGCCGCGAGCCGACGAATCCAGGACGCGGAGCGGCCAGCCGGCAGCACCGCCCGAGGGTATCTGCAGCGTCTGCGGCAATGCCGACAAGCGGAAGGACGAAGCAGTGAAAGCAGAACATAGGATCGTCGTGAAGCCTCTCACCAGATACGACAAGGCTCTGATGATGCACAACTCGGCCGGACTCTCTCCGTACCTCTGCCTACTCACCGCGAGCCAGACGTCCACGATCGCTAGGCCCGAGGAGGCGGTAGAAGCGGCAGCGGCAGCAGCAGCAGCAGCGGTCCCGGAATTTAACAGGCAGACGACGCTTGATGGGGCCGGTCTGAACGGCACGGCCGGCGATGCGGCAGAGAAGAGGGACCAGGAGAAGCGCGAGCAGGAGGAAAAGCTGCAGAGACAGAAAGAAGCTGCTATCGCAACAGGCTAACCCGGCCAGCGGCCGTCCTGAAGGCCAGGATGATGGATCGGCGCACATTAGGGAAGGCCGCAGCGCACCGGGCGAGAAAGAGCCAGTCAACAACATACCACCAAAGTATCGCACCCACGATGACGGCGACCTCAAAGCGGCTCACATGGGGTCCAAGAGCATCCTGACTGGTCTCCTATTCAACACCTTCTGGTTCGGGGGCTACGACGAGGCATGCAAGTGCCTCTTCCCCGGGCAGGGTAACCGGAACTCTCCGCACAGGAGTAGGTGGAAATACCATGCTGCTTCCGATATCGAGAAAGGGCACGCTAACAGGGCTGCTATTGTCTATCAACCAGGAGAGTCCGGGCGCCAACGGCCGCTTTTCCCCTCGAGGCACCCAAGCGAGTCCCAGGACGATACAACGGACAACTACAGCTTTTCTTCATTTCGAACCCATGATGACCCATGCCGACTTGAACCTCGAATGTTCGCAGGAAGACATGAAGTCTCTGCCGAGCGACGAGAATGGAAAGTTGGAGACGTGGAGGCAAAGACCAGGTGTACCTAGTAGAGGTCCTTCAGGTGGTTGTGCGAGGGCAAATGGGGTGACGATCATCCTCCGCCGCACGGTGAGAGACGACCCACATCACTCCTGTTCTGACCGCACAGCCAAGGAGTGCCTGAGCTTCTTCGAGGTACGACATCCGAATTGGGTCCGACCCAATCTGGTCCGCCGTCGAGGGCTTGCAGACGCTAGAGGAAGTAAGTAGACACTATCTCCGTTTTTTTGCGGGGCAGTTAAAAGGTCGCGTCGAACAGATTGTATAACGGCGATTACTAGCGCACACACTGCAACACGTCCTCGATCTTGTAGAAAACTATGGGTGGAGATGTAATGAACGTAACACAACCTTCCGGAAAGCCATAATCCCACACTCCTATTTCCAAAACAAAATTTCCCAAGCGCTGCGCCCGCCCTGGTTGGCCTAATTGTCATCGTCATCCTTTCCAACCACTTCAATGCTCTCGACATGCCAATTTCCCAAACATGGCAACCTCGTGCCCCAAGGCCCTCTTCCGCGCCGCCGACGCGGCTTGTCCCAAAAGTGATGAGGGCACTGGTGCGACCCGCGAAAGGGCCACGCCCCACCTCCGCGGCTCGTTGACTTCCTTGGCCGGGCGCTGCTCCAGGCACAGGCTGTTGTACGGGCTTCCCGGCGGCGTTTGTCCTGAGCCGATAGAGGTGGTCCTGCCCGAAAGTGTTTACGGCGCACATGATAGCGCCAAGGCCGCTCTTGCTGGACCCCGTGTAGACCGCCGAGCTCTTATCCCGAAAGCCCCGAGTCGTCGTCGGTGGCGCCCCGTGTGTAGCGAGAACGTGTAGTTGCGCTTGGACATCCAGGATTGCTTCTCGGGTTGCCGATCTGAAAGTTTGCCTGCCTGCGGCCGGCGGCATCTTCGTTCGGGTAGTCCACCAGACGGTTTTCGTTTTGCCCCGATTCCTTGTTAGGTTTCGACCATTTGTCCGGAACGAGATTACACGTTAGCCAGGAAAAAAAAAACAAAGACAAAACCGGGGAGGAGGCCGTGTCGCTCCAGTCGACCCAGTTGTCTTCCCGCGGGATCGTTTGGCCCGTCTTCGTCTTTGGGGCTCGTTTGGATCCATCTGGCCTCCAGTTGGACTCGAGCCCTTTGGTGCGTTTATCTTTGTCTGTTCCTGAAATCGATTCTGCAAACCGAGGAGAGTTAGTCAGCATCGGTATGGTGGTGCCTGGGGTAGCTGTATGAACAAGGCTGACGGCTTAAAAAGGAAAAGGCAAACCCAACTCGGACGCACGCCGCAGATCTCCCAACCCCGAGGGTGGAACCATTTCCCTCCCTCCTCCATTCTTGCAAAGGGATATTCGTCACACTGGAGCTGATAGTGGCCTTGGATCTTCGTCTTCATGATCTCGCGAATCATTTTGGACTTGTCTCTGCAGGAATTGACAAAGTCCCCCGCACGCCATTTTTCCGTTGAAACGAATGTGGTCGTTGTCGAAATCAGCGGTCAGGGTTGCTGGAGGGCCGCCGCTCAGGCGACGAGAGAGGGATTTCGCCCGTGACGGGCCCGTAGATGTCCATCCTCCGGTCGGGATCATATGCGCTGCGCTGGCCGAGCGCCCAGTCGAACACCCCCAAGATGCTAGCCGTAGCGCGGTAGCCGATGTTGTAAGAGAATCAGACGGCGTACGAGTAGGCCCACACGAAAGGCGAGGCACTCCCTTCCCTTCAGCTCCCCGCTGGCCTGCAAGACCAGCACCGTCTTGGGGAAGCCCGTGACTTGCGCGTTGATGATTTCCTGCCCGGCTTGGGATCCTTGGACTCGACGCCGATGAGGGTCATGTACCGGCCCGCGTCGGCGTTTTGGGGCCAGTAAGACCTCGGCGCGGCCAAAGTTGACAGTCCCCCTTGATCGAAATGTGGCCCATCAGCTGGCCGTAGACGTCGAGCGTTGGCCCCACGGCCGCAATGCCCCTGATGGCCAGACCTGGGCAGCCGATGGTGGCGATGATGCGCTTGCGACGGGTCGTGGCTCTGTAGCGCGCGTTGCCATACAGCCTAAGGCCCAGGTACGCGGTGGGCTCCATGCCAAGGTAGAAGAACGTCTCGAGCTTGCTTGGCGGGACTAAGGTGCCGGAAAAGTAGTAGGCGTACGTCACGTCGAGCTGTATGCTGGCCTCGAGATTCCATCTGGAGCGTGGCCTGGAAGCTCTTGCCCGGGCAGCCCCCAGGCTACCTTGAAGATTGTGAATACACGAGAGATGCCAATGGGGAGACTGCCCAGCTCGCTGCGCGAAAACGCGGTCAGCCGACGCAGCCAGTCGGCAAAGGCGCCGAACCGCCGCTTGTCGAGGTGCGTGCCATGAAGCTCTGCAGCTTTTGGGCCCTCCCAGTCGTCGACTCTTGCGAACTCGAACCCGGCGTTTCCTACCACGACCCGGTCCTGCTGGAGTAAGCTGGGTTTATGTCGCGCTTTCGCTTCGCCGGCTCATCCGTCACCTCGTCCCAGTAGTGCAGCAAATTCGTGTAATCTACCCGCATGTGCACGGGCTCGTCGGCACTCTTGGCCTTGATCGCGGCAAAGTTGTAGTCTATTTTGAGCTCATATACCGTGGACGAGGCTAGGCCGTACACGTCGCGATGGCGAAGATGGTGTGGCGGCAACCCGGTCACGACGGCCTCGTCGGCCGGCCGCATTGAGACGTCACGGGCAAAGGGGCCGTCGCTGGCGTGAGCTGGGAGGCCGATGATGGTATCCTCGGCGCCTTTTTGAAGATTTTGTGGCACCGTGGGTCGCCCGCGCCAAAGTTGCAGTAGATATGCAGCGTTTCATCCTTGTGGTTAAAAACCCGGTTCGGCTCGGTCTGGTTGGTGATGTAGCGCCGCCTGACCTTGGGGATCCGCTCTTCGCGCCGAACGGTGAACGAGGTGCCGAACTGGGTGTCGAGGCTGTGATCGGGCCCGTCGAGCATCACAAAGCCGTGCGCGTCGTCACCCTCGTCGCCGGGGTTGTCAAAAAAGTCCTTGTCGTTGTTCTCCCGCCGAGGATTGGCCGCTGCCGACGTCGTTGGCACACCAGCGGCTACCGTAGGGCCTGTCCATACGCCAGCCCAGGTACTCTGGCAGGCCCGGGGGGCAGCTTGGATCCGAGCTGGGCGCGAGCGGGCCCTGGCAACTCTGCCATCCGCAGCCGCTAATGAGCGGCGTCGAATCGCAGCGAAGCGACCGCTGCCCCTGGTAGCAGGGCTCGTTGCCTTCGGGGTCGGCAAATGTGTCGATATTGAGCCTGTACTGGGTTGCACCGCACGTGCCGATGCAGCCGATGCGGTTGCGCTCAGGCGCGCCGACCCACTCGCAGTTCTTGGGCATCGCGTCCTGCGGGCAGCAGATGTGGTGGTACCTGCTCTTGGGGCAGTCCTTGTCGATGGTGCACCGCTCCTTCAGCTGCCAGGGGGCATGCGCGGTGCTGACCGACAAGAAGCCCGCTGGACAGTTGTACCAGGTGTCCGTTGTGGAGATCCCAAGGCCCGGGCCGTAGCAACCCGGCGTGACGAAGCACTGCTGACCCGTCTATGTCCCCATGGAGTGCGCAAGCTTGTCGATGGCGGCCTTGTCACGGTCGCCGCGCTGGAATTGCAGGCCCGAGTAGTCGCCCATTAGGCTGTTCATGGCGTCGAAGCGCTCCGCGTCCTGGTAGATGGCCCATACCATGAGGCCCTTCATGCACCGCCTTGTGGGAAACCGCTTCTTGGTCTTGAAGGACCGGGCGTTGTCGAACGAGATCCACTGATTGCCGCCGTAGGTTGTGTAGTTAACCGACGTGTCCGGCTCGTACACGGCGGGGCTGACATCCAGACTGTTGTTCCTGAACACGATTTCCTGGTAGGTCAGGATGCCCCCGCTGTTGGAGCACCGGCCAGGGTTGCCGCCGTCGGAGAAACGGCATACGCCGTTGGGCTGCGAACGGCTCGTGTTTTTCAAGGTGAAGGAGCGGCCGTAAAAGGCAAAGCCAAAAACGACCCTGTCGGGCTGGATGTTGTTGCGTCAGAGCAGGTCCAGCCCCTTTTCAATGTCGGCGAGATTGGTGTGGCCCCGCAAGTACGGCCCCGTCCATTTACCGTCCCGGTCCCACATGCCGTAGAGGTCGTAGGTCATCATGCTAAAGTAGTCGACATGGCGCCACATCCTCTCGACGTCGAACCCTTTAAGGTACCAGCAGCTTGTTGGCAGCGTCACCGAGAGCTCCCAGCTGGGATTTTCCCGATTCAGTGCTTGGCGCAGCTCCGAAGCCAGCAGTACGTAGTTGGTCGCATCCTTGGAAGGGTTCCCGCCACGGTCGATGGCCGGCGGGTACTCCCAGTCGAGGTCGATGCCGTCCAAACCCCATTGCCGAATGTACTTAATGGCCGACTAAATAAAGGTTTGTCTATTCAGGTGTGTGCTGACCACTTATGGCGGCAGGTCGAAGTCAGTTTACATGTCAGGACGTAGAAGATATTAAAAAGTGAAGAGAGTGGAAGGCACATAGAACAGTAAAGGATGGAAAGATCAAAGAGAGTGGAACGGATGGAGGACGGCGGACGGCAGGATCGGGTGTCTCCAAAGACAAACGGGCATGGAAAAAGGGGACCTGCTACCGGAGAAGAGGCTCGCCGTTGACGGGTCGTTAAACGCCCAACCGCCCACCACGATGACGATCTTGAGTCCCGGCCGAGCCAGCCTGAGCAGCGCAGCGTAAGACTCGTCAAGGTTGATGAAGGCCAGGTGGAGGTGCGTCAAGGGCTCGACCGGCAGCTCCTGGGGCTTCATGCCGCATTGCTTGTACGCGTTGAAAAGCTGATAGTAGCCAATGCGAGGCCGTATTGTCATGGTTAACACATGCGAAACAGAAACCGGAAAAGGGGGCAGGAAAATAGGAGGGCGGCAAGGACACTTGCGTCGCCGGGCCGCATACGCCGTCCTTGGAGTTGGGCTGGCATCCGCCACCACAGAAGTCATCGGCCGTGCCGCAAAAGCCCCATTTGCTGGCAATTTGGTGTTGCTCTTCCATCAGTCCGGTGACAAATCGTATGTACAAAGGAAGAGCGTGGAAGGGTAAACGAAACGCACCTGCAACAGACGTTCAGGGGGCAGTCGCCGGTCCCTGGTGCAGCATACTGGCCACACTCGGCCGTGGCCTTACAGTTGCCCTTGCAACCCGCCTCGACAAAGCAAAAGTCGGGTCGGAACCCGCAGGCGTCGTCCCTGTTACAGCACCCGACAAGACACGAAGTGGTGTCGCTGCAGGTCCCGCCCTGGGCATCGACCCCAGAGACCTGCGCCGTGGACCAGCGCCGATAGAAAAAGATGGACATGGCTGGTAGTGATCAAGGCCCAGCCACGGCGGCAAGACTCTTGCAAGCAACATCCTCTCTTTTGACGAGAGTGGAAATACACTGCGTGGGCGGACTCTGGCGAGGGGGCGAGAGGGAACGTACGAGGGAAAGGAGTTAGGGCTACGGTGAAAAAAAAAAGAAAGAGATAGTCACCGAGGAGTTGACAGAGGAAGGATGGCCGCTCCCCGATTCCTAAAGGCGCACCTCCAAAAGGAAGCACGACATTTTGAAGACGCCAGCTCGGGGGGACGAACTTGTCCCTGACGCTCGGCGGGCCAAGCTCCCCGCCTTCAACGCTCGGTGGGCCAAACCGTCCGCTTTCAACCCCCGGCCGTCTCCAGTCCGCGCTCCCGTGGGCGCAACAATACGAAAATATCTCTTACTACCGTACTCTGAGGGCCGTCAGCACGCGTGGTCTGCCCGTCGATCCTTCGGGTAGGCGCTAGGGCCGGTCGGACCGGTTGAAGGAGTTTGGTGGAAAGAGGATCTGGGCAGCATAATGCCATTTTTAATAAAGAAAAAAAATCTTAAGGTGTTCCCCAAGAGGAAATAGAAAGTCCCTTCGAAAGATCAAGGTCGGCAGCTCTTCGAGGCCAGAGGCAGAAATTTGCCAGGCACATGCAGTCAACTCCTTCCTTGGGCTTGGTAACCGTCACCCGTTAGGCCTCCGGAATAGCGCCGTTTTCGGGTCAACCCGGGGGTGGATTGGCAGGTTGTCCACTATGATCTTCATCTGACTCCTTCGCAACAGCACTCGCTTACGGGCCCTCTGGCTGCAGAGACCCTGCGGCCGTTTCCCTCACCGGGAGCCATCTCGGCCCTCAGCGTCATCGCCGGGGACGCCCTCCACGGGTCCGACGCAGCCGACTACTGCGTCGACGCGTGCCGCGCCTCCCTACAGACCTTTTCAGCGCGCCGTCGACCAGTGCTGCGGCAAGACCCTCTACCGCGTGCTGCGGAACTCGCAACGCCAGCGGAGCCGGCGGCGCGGTCGCCGTGAACCTGGTCTGGGTTACGACGTGGCGTGCGTCGAGGACGGCGAGGGCTTCTGCGTCTATACGACATGTTGCGGGGCGGCAGAGACGCCTGCTCCGACTGCTCTCTGCAGTGTACCTCTCCCGCCTCGTGGCCAGCGGCTTCGGCGACGGGCGCGTCACGCCGCGAGAGCTTCTCGACTCTGCCGTCGCAGTGCGGCGCGCGTCACCGACAAAGTACACGTACACACACACACGCCGCTGCCGCTTGCCGATCTCGACGCGCAACGCAAGCGACGAGGTGCCGGGACACCGTATACACGGTCAGGCAGGGCGACACGCGCGCCTCCATCTCGTCGGCCAGCTCCGTCGCCACCGACCGCCTCGTCGCGCTGAAAGCGCTCGACTGCGATTGCAGCTGCCTGGCGCCGGGGACCCAGCTGTGCCTCCAAGATGCGTGCACCCTCTACACGGGTCCAACCTAGCGACACCTGCGCCACGCTGCTGGCCAACAAGGTTTGGGCCCAATTGCAGGGACCGCACGTATCGTTAGAGGGACCTCCCATTCTCCGGCATGGCATGGCATGGAAAATGAGAGCGGAGCTTGGGCTATACACCCCTGGAAAGCCACATGGTTGGGCAGCTAACTATATGCCTTTGCGCTTTAGGAGAGATGAATGTCTGTGTTATCCATGCCAGGGGCAGCAACGAGAAAAATGTCGATGGGGACCCGGGAAAGCCCAAATAGGCAATCCGAAGGCCAGAGCGGGGCCCTCAGGGGTATGATTTTGGCCCACTGGAAAATCCTTTCCGGAGGGGCCGAAAGGTACCGGCAGGCATGCATGACTGCGTTCACTCTCTCACCCAAACGCGAACAAAGGAAAAGAAACAAGTAAACACCCTCATTTTATTATCGCAGGCGTGCCAGAAATTTGTCGCGCCACATCGAGTCAGGAACCATATTGATATGGCAGAACGAGCCTGCTAGAATCTCTACCTGACGCCGGTGTGGCCCGTGAAATATTGTTCCAGCCGGCTGGGATACGCATTTTGAGCACGTAAATATGTTGCTCAGTCGGCGTCGTCGATCTTGGTATGCGTTGGATGGGATGCCCAACGGGGAATGTCCAAACTCCCGCAGCACTGTGACCAGCTATTGGAACCCTGGAACGCCCCTTTACGTCATCCCAGGCCAATTCAGTTCTTGGCCCCAAAGTATCCTTACCTTGGCACCAAGCCTCTGAAAACTCACATGGGCTGCTCGCAAATGCGGGAGATCAGCCAGCCATTGTTTCTGTCCGCCGCTGTCCACTACGTACGGAAGGTTGCGCCTTAGCAAACGCCAACCATAATTCGGCCCGAGTTTCACGTCGCCTGCAGAGCCGCACCAAAAACGGGATGGAGAGTAAAAAATTGCGCTTGCGGCCCGAAAGCCATGGGAGCCACGCGCCAAGCCCTGCAGCCCTGGCTCACCGGCACCCTGGACCTGGCAAGTAAACATCAGGTACAGGGTCCTGAATAACGCAACCGGCCACTGGGCATGCCTCATAGGACGTCAAACAAAACAAACATGGCAGGACTGCTGGCCCGAAAAGCAGAGTCAACAGCGGGAGGTATTTCGGCGGCTCATCCGCGGTAGGCTGGGTCCTTGACACGACCAATGACTAATAGAATGCTCCTCCGGCACTGTATCTCCACCTCATAGCCGCGAAACTGGAGCTTGTCGACCCTCTTTCGCCTCCACCCAAGATTTGATTTTTGCTGAGAACTCAAGCGAAGACACGAGAAACTGCGGCGTCGACCATGTCATTCCCGGCCTATGCTCGCACTTTATGTGCAAATGCTGTGGATCCGGGCCCAGCACTCTCCGCGCGCCTGCCGGGAGAATGAGCGCCTAGAAAAACCAAGCGTCCCCAAGAAATCCAGGTTCTCACCCTCGGTTTTGCTTCATCATCTTGCCATTGTGAACCAGTTCATGCCCGTGCAAGAAGTCCTCCACCTCCGCGACACCCCAACACACGTTCATCTTTAGAAATGGCGACATACTCACCAAGACGACGCGAAGAAGGTCCTTCTCTCGACACTTGATAGGCGCGGGCAAGAGGAGTTTTTACCCAACACCGAAGATATCCGATCTTCGACCGGACACGAGGCCTAGGAGCACCAGGAGAAAGAGACAGAAAAGCTGCGCACACGGAGCTGCGCAAGTATACCAAGACAGCATAATCGGCGGGCATTCGCCAGCCCGCACAAGACGCTATGTCGTCCTCGACAAACCCTCACGGTATCAGCCGAGACCCGTCGCCGGCCACGGGAACGGCAACGCCAGCAAGGAGGGAGAAGAAGAGAGTGGGATTCCACGACCGAGACAGGCCGCCGAGCATAGTGGTCGACGACGGCAACGTGCAGCAGCCGCTGATGGCCTCTGCCGGCGGCACCGACCCCTTCACGACGCCAGGGCCGTCGCCGCCCAGCGAGCAGCAGCAGCAGGCTCGGCAACAAGTCGGGGCACCGGACGCCTCGGAGCTGCGTCGCGCCCTCAGCCAGCTGGTGACGCAGCCCGACGGCACGACAGCCACGACGGTCGGCGGCGGCGGCGGCGGCGGCGGCGGCGGTCTTGGGATCACTACAGGCACCGGCACCGGAGCGCGGACGCCGCTGCAACCGCCGCGGCCTGCGCTTCGGCGCAACACGAGCTACGACGTGCCAGAGTTCCGACAGGCGGCCGACCTGGCCGAGCAGAACCTGAGCGAGCGGCAGCACAGGTCCGGGCTGGCGGCCCGCGAGCGCGCGCACAACCTGGCGGCGCGGGTCGAGAACTACACGTCGCCGTACGCGTCGCGCCGCGCCTCGTTCGACACGGACGACGAGGATTTAGAGAGCGGCCGTGGCGGTAGGGCCGCGGCCGATCACCAGGGACACGCGTTGGCGTCGGGCCGGGAGCAACGGGTATCTTCTTCTTCTTCTCGGCAGCAGCATGGTCGTGTGCGGGCACGCAAAGGCTCGCACCTCGCGGCCGAGAACCTGGTGCGCACGCACACGCGCCGCGCGCAAAAGTACAAGGGGCGACCTGCCGTCAGCAGCGGCAAGGGCCAGAACGACGAGTATTTCAGCAGCCCCGGCCTCCGCTCCGGGACGGCGACGCCGACAAACGAGCAGACGTACGGCGGCGACGGCGACGAGTACGTGCCTCGCCCGGGAAGATACCACGGCGGGATCCTGGGCACGCTCCTCAAGCTCTACAACGAGAGCGGCGGCGGCGGCGGCGGTGGGAGCAGCAGCGGCCGCTCGACGCCGGGCACGGCCACCCCGAATGTCAGGACGCCCAACGTGTCGCCCCCGGGGTCTGCCGCCCCGTCGACGCCGGGATCGCCACGGGCGTCTCGGCCCAACAGCGGCATCTGGGGCAACATCATGTACGGCAGCGGGCCGTCCTCGCCAGCTGATCACCACCACCACCACCACCACAAGCGGCAGTCGCAGTCGGCGCTGGGCGAGCTGATGAAGTCGACGTCGACGCTCATGGCGCCGGGGTCCAGCACGTACTCTGAGAGCGTGGCCGACAAGATCGGCAAGGATCCCGTCGTTCAGCTGTCGCCCAAGAAGCGGCGCTCGGCCCTGTTCTCGTCGTCGTCGTCTCCCAAGCCGCCGTCACGCGCAGACAAGGACAAGGACAAGCGCATCCGCATCACCAAGCACATCGCGCAGATCCTGTCGCGGCACAAGTTTCTGGTCAAGCTGTGCCGCGCCCTCATGTCGTACGGGGCGCCGACGCACCGGCTGGAAGAGTACATGACCATGTCGGCGCGGGTGCTCGAGATCGAGGGCCAGTTCCTGTACATGCCGGGCTGCATGCTCATCTCGTTCGACGACAGCTCGACGCACACGACCGAAGTGAAGATCGTGCGGGTGCGCCACGGCGTCAACCTGGGCAAGCTGCGGGACGTCCACGCGGTGTACAAGGAGGTCATCCACGACAGGATGGGCGTCGACGAGGCCGCGGTGCGGCTGGACGAGATCCTCAAGCGCGACCTGAAATACAGCAACTGGGTCCGGGTGCCCGTCTACGGCCTCGCGTCGGCCAGCGTTGCCCCTTTTGCCTTCCAGGGCCGGTTCATCGACATGCCCGTGGCGTTTGTGCTGGGGTGTCTCCTGGGGGTCATGCAGCTGATCCTGGCGCCGTCCAACGACATGTACGCAAACGTCTCCGAGGTCAGCGCCGCCATCGTCATGTCGTTTCTGTCGAGGGCGTTTGGGTCCATCCGAAACGGCAGCGGCGAGAACATGTTTTGCTTCTCCGCTCTGGCGCAGAGCTCCATCGCCTTGATCCTGCCGGGGTACATGGTCCTCTGCGCGGCGCTGGAGCTGCAATCGCACAACATCGTCGCCGGGTCGGTGCGCATGGTGTACGCCATGATCTACACGCTGTTCCTGGGCTACGGCATCACCATCGGCACGGCGCTGTACGGCATGCTGGACCGGGTGGGGGCGTCGTCGAAGCCGTTTTGCGAGAACCCTCTCGACCGCCGCTGGAACCTGGTGTTTGTGCCCATCTTCACGCTCTGCCTTTGCGTCATCAACCAGGCCAAGTGGCGCCAGACGCCCGTCATGTTGACCATCGCGTTTGCGGGCTACTGCGTCAACTCGTACTCGGCCGCCTTCTTCACCAACGCGTCCCAGGTGTCCAACATGCTGGGCGCGCTGACGGTGGGCATACTCGCGAACCTCTACTCGCGCCTGGGCCGCCACGTCCGCAACGCCTGGCTGGATCTCCTGGACTGGTGGGACGCCCGCGTGCGGCCGAGGTTTTCGAGCGCCAGCCGTCGCCGCAACGAACTCCACCGTCGGCCGAGCACGACGAGGTCCAGCAGTGCAGACGAGTACAAGGTGCAGCAGCGGGGAAGGGCGGCGAGCGCGAACACGTTGGATGCCGACTCGCGGCCGCCTTCACCGGCAGGCAAGGAGGGCGGCGGCGGCGGCAACACAGATGACAATGCACCCACCCCGCGCACCCGCAGCATAGGCTACGGTCTCGCAGCAGCCGCCATGCTGCCCGCCATCTTGGTGCAGGTGCCCGGCGGCCTGGCGGCGGGCGGGTCGCTGCTCGCAGGGATCCAGACGGCGAATCAGATCACGCGGTCCAACATGACCGTCGTCATCAACGGCACCGAGGTCAACATCACGTCGCTGGCGGGCGCCGGCGCTGCGGCCATGAGCTCCGTCGTGGGCGGCCAGGGTCAGGGGGGGGCGAACATGAACAGCAACGCGTTTAGCGTGCTGTTCAACGTCATCCAGGTCGCCATTGGTCTGACGGTGGGCTTGTTCCTGAGTGCGCTGATTGTGTATCCGTTTGGCAAGCGGCGGAGCGGGCTGTTGAGCTTCTGAGGGGGGGCTGGCTGGCTGGTGTCGGTGTCTCTGTTTCTTTTTTTTTTTTTTTTTTTTTTTTTTTTTTTTTTTTTTTTTTTTCCTTTGTGTTTTTTCCCCACAATTGCAGCGTAGCAAAACCATTTCCTCTCTAATCGACTTGCCCAAAAGCGATGTTGTCTCGGGTGTAAAAAAGGGTGGTGTGTGTGTGTAGCGTTGTATACTGGCTAAACGGCTCGTTTTTGCTTACACGAAGGGCCACAAGTGGAGGTAGGTTTGCAACACCTGCGTAGCTGCGTCGCTGAGCAGAAACCACCGACGCAGCTGCGTCGTTTACGCCGAGCTACCCGACGCAACTGCGCAGATGTCCTCGCCAAAAAAGCGAGTCGCATCGACGCAGCTGCGTCGGGCCCATAGAGGGATTCGCGCAGCCGCGTCGTTTGCAATGCACCACCCGACGCAGTTGCGCGGTGCACAAAGACAACTGCCCGACCTCACTCTATCAGGCACACACCATCACGAAGCGAACAACTGTGAAACAAAAAAGTCGTCAAAGCACCCATTTACCTTTGAGAAAGAATATTATGTTATTTTACGGCTGGTTTTTTTTTTTTTTTTTTTTTTTTTTTTTTTTTTTTTTTTTTTCCTTTGTGTTTTTTCCCCACAATTGCAGCGTAGCAAAACCATTTCCTCTCTAATCGACTTGCCCAAAAGCGATGTTGTCTCGGGTGTAAAAAAGGGTGGTGTGTGTGTGTAGCGTTGTATACTGGCTAAACGGCTCGTTTTTGCTTACACGAAGGGCCACAAGTGGAGGTAGGTTTGCAACACCTGCGTAGCTGCGTCGCTGAGCAGAAACCACCGACGCAGCTGCGTCGTTTACGCCGAGCTACCCGACGCAACTGCGCAGATGTCCTCGCCAAAAAAGCGAGTCGCATCGACGCAGCTGCGTCGGGCCCATAGAGGGATTCGCGCAGCCGCGTCGTTTGCAATGCACCACCCGACGCAGTTGCGCGGTGCACAAAGACAACTGCCCGACCTCACTCTATCAGGCACACACCATCACGAAGCGAACAACTGTGAAACAAAAAAGTCGTCAAAGCACCCATTTACCTTTGAGAAAGAATATTATGTTATTTTACGGCTGGTTTTTTTTTTTTTTTTTTTTTTTTTTTTTGTCGTGAGCGAGCCATCGAAAAAGTCGAAACCAGGCCCGCGTGGTTGCGTCGATGGCTCCAAGACGGTACCCACTCCCTTAGGAAGCCGGCCAGTCACGTGACTATACAAGTTCCTCTTTTGTGACTCCACCTTCCCATCGCGCATGGGTCCCTGTCGAAATCGCGTCAAAGACCTGACATGAACGCAGTGACGCATTTTTGCCGTCTCAAGGAGCCCGCGTCAGGGCAAAAGTGATAAGGCTGCATAACGATTCCCTGGCCTTTCTCGTTACTCGCACAACACTCGGTGTTGCTTCATATTGTTTGATCGGAGTTGGCGCCGATGAGTAGGGCGTGGAGTGATGCAAGTGCAGTTTGACTGCACTGGCTTCGTTAGGATGTGACGTCAAAACACTCGGATTGTTGTACATAGGAGTCTGTACCCCTTTAGGCACGGAGATCTCCGAACAGGTCTGTCTATCTACCAAAGAGGGAGCTGTGGGGACAGGTATTTATACACGGTCCAGATCACCAAACGCCTGTTCCTCTGCTCTATTCCTTGTGGATCCGGTAGATCCCGTGATCATCCGGTTTCTCTCTTAAAGGTGCACGTGCGTGCCGGGCATGAACCAACACATACAAGCTCATGCCCAGTGCCTGAAGGGCGCTGAAGAAGGAGCCTTTGGGGACGAATCCGGCAAAGAGGGACTGCCACCAAGACGCGAACGTACCTGCAAACATGTCAGTTCATTCCCACCCTAGCAGCAAAAAGCCTGGCAGCAGAAAGTACCTACCGGCGACGGGTCCCAGCGGGCTAAAACCAAGAACCTCGAGCACGAAAGGCAGCACGAAAGGCCACAGCACGGCGACGGCGACGGCGGTAAGGAAGCCAGCGGTAAGGTACGGGTGCTCCTTTACGAAGGCGATGATGGCCTTTGCTGCCTTTTTGGCCATACTGAACAATTTGGCCAAAGCCTTTTGTACCATCTCTCGGCCCTTCTTGAAGAGCCGCTCGAGGCCGGCAAGGATGTCGCGGGCGATTTTCTCGACCCGGCCCTGCTTGCGGGGGCGGCGTCTCGGAGCCTCCATGTCTTGGGCGGATCGAGCACCTTGGGCGCCGGGACTTGGGGGTCTTCTCCCTAGGCGTGGGGCAGGAATCCTCCGAGGCCGGTGCTACCGAGGCTGGCGGGTATGATTTTTGAGCACCTCCGTTTCGCTGGCGCAGGTGGTTTCGAGGTTTTTTTTTTTTTTTTTTTTTTTTTTTTTTTTTTTGTTGGCGCTGAGGACGGTGGAAGTCAGGTTTGCACGCGGTGCACAGAATGTGCGCGGTACATCAAAGGGGCTGTCACGGCCAGGTTGTGGTCGTCTGTGGGAGGAGCTGATAGTTAATCAGGAGCAAGAAATGATGTCCTGGGAAGAAATTGAGGTCAAAGAGGGTGGGTGCCTGCCCGAGCACAAATCGGGATCTGGTGGGCCTCCCGCATGGCAAACGCGCCCGAAAGAAAGTGAGGCTGCAGAGCCGGAAGCCTCGACGAGGCGGTGGCGGAACTCGGATTAGTCGATCCCGCCGTATCGGCTGCTGTGCTTGACAAGTGGATCATCCTAGGAGAAGGCCTCGCGCGTCTGAAGCAGGAGATGTCACCCTCGCCGACGCCTCTTGGTTGAATCCAGGGTGGACGTTCTTTCTCAGGATTGGGCTCATCCCCGCGTCTAGACGAGGCAGGCACCTCTATTTCTGGAAGAGTGCAAGAGGTCCGTCGAGGAATATCCGCCATAGTCATCCCGCCGAAACGCCGTTGCCGCCAGCCGCGCCCTATACCGACGTTAATATTGCGCAGGGTTGTGCTGGAGGCGGCGTGTAACCTATGCAAGGTGCCTTTTTAAAGGCGCCAAGGTGCTCCAGGCCGAGATCGAGCAGATCCTGCGGCTGCGATAAGCGCGAGCGCTACCAGCCCGTCTTTGGCCGACGAGATGGTCGCCATCGAATCCGCCACGGTCAGCGGCGCAGCAACCCGGCATCACGATGAATTTGGTACAGATGCTGCAATGAACACACTGTAGGCTTGCCTGCGCGCGCACTCCGGTCGCCCATATTTGAGGTGAGTGACATTCTGGCAAAATACGTGCATCGGGAGGAGGAGACGGCAAGGCCGGGCGGGGCCACTAGTCAAGGTTCCTTAAATAAAAATGGCCTTGAGATGGGAAGTAGTTTCAAGACGCAGTGTGTGATCATCCTCCCGGCCGTGGGGAGACAGCTGGCTTGGAAGTTGCTCACGTCGAGCCACGTCATCAGCGCCGCCTGCCGCTTGTCGACGGGGAGACCGACATGGCGGACGCGGGGCTGAAGGCCGGCCAGGACTGCTGAAGGACTAGTGGCGAAGGCGGATGTTGTTGTTTTTAAAAATTGCCCATGTTTATGGAATACACTGCTAGACCGGTGACAAAAAGTCGTGTTTGCCGAGCCTTCCATTTTTCACGTTTCTCGTGCTGCGTCCCGTCTGCCGCTCTTTACATAATACGTCACCGTGCTCACCGAAGGGGACTCCCTGACGGGGAACGACGTCGGGTACGCAAGCAGCTCCGCCATTCCTATCGAGATTCTTTCGGAGCTCTGCGGACTTGGGCCGTCTTGACTAAAGCTCGGCATGCTCGACACAACACAGCTTCCCTTCCTTCATCAGTACCATCACCGGTCGGGCTGTCGCGCTGCTGTAAGCGAGGAACGGCCACAGAAGCGGTTGTTGACCCATAGAACCACGACAAAAGAACACATCAAGATGCTTGCCCATGTTTTCCTTCAGCCGCAGCGACGCATTCCGGATCACCGTTGCCACCGCGACATGTCACCCACCAACACGTCATCCGGGCGGGGTGGACGTGGGAATAAAGTGGCCTAGTCCCGCGGCCTGGTCCACCGTCTCGCCACGCAGGTCGACGTCGGTCCGTATTGGGGGCTCACGCGGCCCCACCCCGGCCTTGCCGTCTCCTCCTCCCGATGCATGCACGTATTTTGCCAAAAACATCGCCCACCCCACCGAGGATGGCGCCCAGACACACGAGGAAAACAAGGTAATCACGCTGTCGATCATGGCCAGAATCCTGGGGGTGGAATGATAAGCCTTTTTAAAAACCCGGCTTGGCGGCTTTTGCGCGAGGACGGCTCGGTCTACCGGCCGGGCCACTAATCCACCGGTTCGGGTCAGACTCCGGATCCCCACGATGCCAGCCCCTCAGGTCATCCGGACAACAATTAATGGAAACTCATATACGAGCCTCCTCGCTACCAGAGTTCGACAAAGGCCGGGCGTACTTTCTCGTGCGATACAAGGTGGTATGCCATAGGCTAATAAGCAAATATGCAGATATTGTTAATATTTTCAGCCCCTCGTTTGGTTCAAACTTGACGTGCATATGCCACAGCTTGCTTCCCGCAGCAGAGTAAAACATGACAGCTTTATTTATAGAAAGCGGCCGTAGTGGTCCAAATATGATTGGTGGAAAGTCGCGGCGAGTTGAACGGTGTATTTTTATCCCCGTTGCATCCCGGGGAAGGGGTTGGGAGGGACCCCGGATTGACGTGTTCAAGGCAACAAGGCAAACCTGGTATTATACCTGGGAATGGTGATGCGTCTCAAAAGAGATTTGCGGCGTGTATATCAAGGCCACATCGAGCCCCTCTCCTGCCGGTGCGCCAGGCTCATCCTTGTTACTCGCGGCATCTTGATCCCCGAAACCATCGCCTTCACTGGGAGCTTCTTTTTCAGACCATACCAGCTAATCCACCCAACCGTCACCCAAAATGCGGATGCAAACTGCCTTCTCTTTGGCCCTGGCCGCTCCTTTGGCCGAGGCCGCCTGGACCGGAGTGACGAAAACAAGCTGGGATTGGTACGTGATATTCTGCACCTATATTGCTATATTTTCCCCGGTGGTGCTTCTTCGAAACGCGTAGGGGGAGGTCATTCACCGACTGACATTGATCAACAACAGCTGCAAGCCGTCATGTGCCTGGCCCGAAAGTCTCGCGACTGCCAAGGCGAGGTAGAAACACTCTCCTCTCTAGCATATTTAAAAGTACAACTACTAACGCTTACGTTTTGCAGGGGTGACGTGCGGGTCTGCGACAAGTATGACCGTCCGCTGTCCTTCCCCCGGGGCCGCACCGAGCAGTCGTCCTGCTACAAGCCCGGCGGCGGGGACGGCTACCTGTGCTCGTCGTACCAGCCCATCCCGATCACCAACGACTACTCGATCGGTTTCGCCGCCGTGGGTGAGATCTGGGCCTGCTGCCGCTGCTTCGAGGTCAAGTGGCGCGAGGGCCCGGCTCGCGGCAAGCGGATGGTGGTCCAGGCCGTGAGCAACAACCCCGGTACGGGCACCGCCATCACCATCCTCACGCCCGGCGGCGGCTACGGGAACAACCCGCAGGGATGCACCGCCCAGCACGGGAAAACTACGTAAGTCAAGGGACTAGCAGCGCCCCCGGCTTTTTGGAAATGTGTGATGATACTAATTTCTTATATTTTTTTTTTCCACGTCCCAGTGGCCGCGCGAATGGTGGCGTCAGCTCGTCGGCCGAGTGCGAGCTCCTCCCGGACCACCTCAAGGGCGGCTGCTACTGGCGTTTCAACTGGGCTCGCGACCACCTCAACGACCGTGCCGTGGACATTGACCAGGTCGACTGCCCTGCCGCCCTCAAGGAGATTTCGGGCTGCGATGGTGAATTTTAAATTCCGACCAGTTTGGTCCACGCTGCGGCTTGCTAGCTTAGGAGGACTCGCTCTTTTTTATCCTTCCTCTGCGTGATCTGATAGCTTCGGGGATTTTTTATTTAGGAAGGTGCCAGGTTAGCTTTAACCCTGAGGCTGGCTTGTTGTGCAAACTCCTGCCCGCCGAGTGTGATGTTGCAGTCGCGGGGACGGTACTGATAGAGATCAGCCCGGCTCGGCTAAGTGACCATCAGCCCATCGGACGGGAGCGGTCCGGGAGCCGAGCCCACCTTGTTTCTCAAGTGCGGTATCGGGGAGTTTTTCAGAATGCAACGTCTTTTTCGGCGCCCATCCGAACTTTGTTTTCGTCCACTTGCTCTTCTCCTTCCCCGCAAGAAGTGGGGCTCTGGACCCACCACCAAAGTTTGCACCATTGTCCAGCTCTCGTCCTGGAACCCGACGATCCAGTATGACTGTAGCAACTTGGGCAATATGGCTGGCAGGAACATCTGCTTGTGCAGAGCTAGTTTGCAGGGCTACCTGAACAACTGCCATGGCAAAGGGCCGAGTGTCCGTTGGATGAGGGAGTTCGCACGTACTGGGCCGGGTTCTCGTTGTGGAGGTCTTCTGCGTGTGTGCTTCTACAGATGACAAGGAAGTTACCTTGGCTGTCAATTTCCAGCCAGACACTGTCTTGATACAGAGCAATGTTGAAAGATTGAAGAGGAGAAAGAAGTCTTAATTGTTAGCTATAACTTTCCCTTTGTTTTTTTAGGAGGGAGGTCCTCCTTATACTACTGCCGTATCCTCCCCCCTGTCGCTTTCTACCCCTGTCGGTACGACGCTTGGCACTGCACAAGGGTTCTACGCACCCTTTCGGCGAGCAAGAGGCTCGCTGCTACTCATTTCATCTGCAGAGCGTCCAGGCCGTCGCGGACGAACTCAAGCTCGACAGCCCCCATCCCCCGCGGGCACAGCTCCCGCCCAGTTTCGCCGTCGGACAGGTATTATTTACGTCCGACCTCGCCTTCTTGCCAGTGCCAGTCGTCGAACAGAGCGCTGCCCTTTCTGTACAACCCGTCCCTCATGTCGCCGAGGGATCCTGCGGGGGGAGACGCATATGTCTGATGAGGTTGTTGCGCGAGTCGAGAAAGAGGACCCGGAACATCCGCTCCTCCACCTGCGACGGCCCGGAACGTTTCGGCGTCGGCGAGGACGAGATACATCTCCAGGGACTCCAGCTGCATCTCCTCGCGCACGAAGCACTCGACCGCCCCCCGTCCGTCCCCCCCGTTTTCGTACCACCCCAGAATATCACGGGGCCGCAGCCCATGACCCTGTTGGCGGGAATGGAGGAACCCCCCGGACGGCGTGTTCGATGGCGAAGCGGGCTTGGTCTGCGGCACCGTCTTCTCCCTCGCCGTCGCCGAGTGTGGGGGAGAAGCGCGGCTGGAGGGTCGGCGTATCTTTCTCGACAGCTCCGGCAGCACGTCAAAAACGCGGCGCTAGCCGTCGGGCGTTTCGCCGTCGCCATCCCGCGGCGCAAACAGCGCCGGGTCGTCCAGGACCCGCCACGCTGCCGTCGTCGATTAGTAGGTCGCTCGGGCTTTGGTCTTGTGTGTAGCGCAGCAGGTCCTCCCAACGCCTCAGCATCCGCATCGTCGTAGTGCGTCCGTAGGATATGTGGGCGGCGAGGTCAAGCATCCCAGCTCAGCTGGGCGGCGACACTCGAAGCCGTACCTGCGCGCAAGCCGGACGCGCTGCACCTCTGGGGACTCTGGCGACGAGTTGTCCCACATGCGCTGATGCAACAACACGAGGGAAGCCGATAAGGGTCAGCTCAGGGTGCGGATAAAGGTAAACAAGACACACGCGCGCCGCATCCGCGCTTCCACACCCTCTTTTTCGGAGCACATGCGCCGTGCATACCAGGTCGCCTTTTGGAGACATGCCACGCCGAGAGCCAACTTACCAGCAGGTACCACTCGCCTCGCGGCTTGTCCCAAATCGTGGAATGCCTCACCGGGGTCAAGTTCGAGATGTTTCTCTACGGGCATCGTGATTTCTTGGTGTATTTAGGATGGTAGGAGACCTCTCTGCCCCAAAACCTCTTCTAGCCTCAGAAGGCAAAAGGCAGGGAGTGACATAATCAGGTGGGGCTATATTTGCTAGGCACTGGATGTCAGTAAAAGACATGCCTATGGGGATATCCTGCTGCCCTAGATAGGTAGCTTTTGACTGACCCGGTTTTGGCCTCATTTTACCCACCTGGTCAGCCAGGGGTAATCCCGACGAAGCAACAAAGGAAAATTGGCGTGTGGTTTGGGTGCAGGATCGTGCAGGGGGGATAGGTGCGGGATCGTGCAAGGGGGAAACGTGCAGGGGGGAAAAGTGCTTTTTGTCGCGAGGAGCGCCACCTGGGCCGCTGGCAGGTGTGCATCCGATTGTATCGAGTTGGTTGATTGAATGCAAGGCTGCTGATAGTATTTTTAACTGGTTGCACTCGATTGCACGGCCGTTGTGTGTGTGCACACTTGGTTTAGCAATAAATGGCCAATTGATGCGCGTGTGTAAGAGTTTTTGTTGCGGTGCGGGTCCATTTGTCCGCACCTAGCGTTAAGGGCACAAGTCGGGGGACCGCACATTTCTGTTAAGGGAACCGCAAAAAGTGGGGCTAATGACCCACCATAGTGCCTGTTTCCAAAAAGTTCTACGGTCTCGGGTACGCCCCGATCCATGCACCGGTCGGCTTTTTTGGGCCCAATTGATTCAAATGCCAAATCTATGGCCAAGCTATCCCCCTAGTCCCGCCGCAACAGCCACTTCTCCGGCTCGCCCTGCGGCTGTTCCCACGCCTCGGAGTATTACCAGAGCTCTCCGTGGCTCACCAGATCCCGCCCCAGTGCCCGCAGGACGCGCGCCTTGTTGCCATTTCCCCTCCCCCTCGATGCGCAACCACTCTGCCGCGCCCACCGCCGCTCCTGGACGAAGCGGGAGCGCGGCCGGCGCCTGTGTCGAACACCGAAGCCTCGAGTGCTCTCCCCCGCCGCTCCGTGTAGACCTCCATACGTGTGTATCCCACCGCCAGCTCTTTTCTCGCCCACCCAAGACCCACCCTGTGTCCACATCTTGGGCCCATTTTATCTGCACGCGAATTGTCGTCCGCGCTGATCCCCGAAGGGCCGTCTCAGCGCGGGTGCTTTTAACCCGCGCAAGTAAGGTTTGGGAAGTTGAGGAAAGCGTGGGGAAATCTGGGGAAACATGACGCAGACCACCTGAGGCTCACACAGGCCTTTGGCTTTGGCCAATAAGCCCGTCCTCGCGACGGGCTTTTATTCCAATCTAAGGGTAATGAACCAACGCCATTCCGCTATTATAAACCTCCCGGGGCCGCCGCTAAATCAATCCTGGTGTGCTCGGTTTCTAGCCCGTCCAAGCGATGACGCAAAACTTCGCCTCGCCCACCCCCCCAAATAATCATCAGGAATACCACATACGGGATTAATGGCTCATGTCCTTCCTCCGCCGGACCAGGATGCATCCGTGTCGGACTCCTCTGACTCCGGGCTTTCTTCGACTTCGGGTTCGCTCACCCCAGCTAGCTGCGGTCCCCTTCGTGGTGTGCCCTCGGAGGAGCCGGGATCGGGATGCCCGACGCCGCCCGGTGAGGCGTTAGGGTTTTGGGGCATCGGTCTCCCGGCTGCCGCAGCCTGACGTCGCAGCCGGGCCAGCGCCTGGTGTTGGGAGTACTGTACTAAAGGGTCCATTCCTCGCGCCCGCATGGCTTGCAGCCGCTGGGGGTCCATTCTGGCTTGTATGCTTATCCTGAGCTGCTGCTTTGCCGCGTCCGGGGTTTGGGCCATAATTTTGTTGGCGAGCTCCACGATTTTGGCCTTATCCTGTATTGATATGCCGGGCATTCCTCCCTGTTCCTGGCCCAAAGCCGTAGTAGCTATACGGTTCGGGTCGCCAACCATTCCCATCGGCACCGGTTCGCCCGCCTGCCACGCCGTGCGAATCGCCCGAATCAGGTGAGGGTGCCTTGCCGCGAGGACTTCTTTACGCTCGCTCTCTTGACCGGCTGGGGTCCGCAGAAGCTCGAATATCTCGAGGCATTCGGGATGCTTCAGGCCCTCGATCGTCAGGCCCGGGTCGATGGCCACGAGAAGGTGGGGAGCAAGTGTGACGTCTCTAACCAGGACGTCAGCGAGCCGCGGGCGAAACCCATGCTGGAACATCTCGATCACGAAGGCCGTATCGCATGTTCGTAAGCCGCCACGCAGCAACTCGCTAGTCCTCTTTTCGTCGAGGGCAGAGAAGTCAAACCTTCCGGTTGCTACGATCGCCCTAGCAACTAGGGGGTTCGCATAAACATACTTCATCAAGGAAATTTCCAGTGCTGTTGTACCGGTGTCTTTACCGAAGTGATATATCGTGCCTGTTGCCTTACGATTGACGTTGATAGCGTCGATCGAATCCAACAGCTCAGACGCTACGCTTGCTCCTGTGTGGCGTGTAGCGATTTGGTGTAACGGCGACCACCCCCACCCATCGGCCATGTCAGCTATGGCAGGGGCGGCATTGAGAAGCATCCTAGCGATTTCCGCACTTTTTGCGGTGTCCCACAACTGGCAATGCAGAGCCGCTAATAATGGCGTTCTGCCGTCCTTGTCGACACGAGCGGCATCGACACATCCAGTGGCCAAGAGCCATCGAACGCAATCCACCCCTTTACCAAAATTGATAGCCGCAAAAAGAGCGGTCCTCCCATCCTGGTCTGGTTGGTCTACTCCCGGACATTGGGCGGCGAAAAGGACTTTGAGAACGTGCAAGTGGCCTCGCTCTGCAGCATACCAATAGGCCGTTCTCTTCGGGCTGTCATCGAGCTCAACTCCTTCAAGACCAAGAATTGTTCGGATTGCTGCCGCATTCCCCTCCCGGGCGGCGTAGCTCAGAGGGCTTCTGCCGAGTTGGCACCGTTGATTGATGTTTCCGAAACCGGCCGCGACCAATCTGCCCAGGACCTCGGCGTTGTCCACTTCCGCTGCGTACGAGAACAACGTTCTGTCGTCGTCGCTGGTCCAATCCAGGCTGGCATTTGGAAGATGCTTTCGCAGGAGGTCGAAGATTTGGCCACGGTTTGGTGCTCGGGAGGCGCAAACGGCTAGAAAATAGCGCCAATGTCTCTCAGGGGGTAGATCGCCTCTGGACAGGAGGGGTATGACAAAGTGCTCGGACGCGATGGCCAATGCTAAGCCCAATGTGTCATACAACATATAGTGTTCGACAAACAGTAGCTTGCTAACTGGTCTCATCTTGCTCGATTTATCGAGATCTTCCAAATGATCGACCCCCTTCTGGCCAAGGAGCAGCTGAAAGATATCTATGTTTTCGGCAGCGATAGCCTCGCGCAGTGGAGTGAGGTGTGGGTCTCGTGACTTGTAGTTGACGGGGGCACCGGCGTCCAGGAAATATTTGCAGATCTGCAGGTTTCCGCACCGGATAGCAACGATGAGCGGAGTGAGACCTTTTTGCATCGATCCACTGGCGCGTTCTGCGAACACTTTCTTAATGTGAAACGACGATAGGAGCTGCTTTACCCGTTCAAGCGACCCTTCGCGAATCGCTCGACAGAGCAGAGCGTAAGCGGATGTGTCCGGATTGGCAATCGTCGGAAAGACCGGCGCGTTTTCCACTCGGTGGGAACTTCTGTTGTGACTGTCCAGTGCGTCTTGGGACTGGAAGCCTAGAGTAAAGGCGGGACAGTCCACATGCGGACACCGAAAAGGCCGTTCATGGGCGTTCATATGTTCCTGGAACCTGGCATCGGTGTCGAAACCCAAGTGGAACTGAGCGCACCATGGCTTGGGGCATTTAAATCTCGGTGGCCCGTACATCGTCTCGATTTTGTTGGAGGAGCTTTGGCTCTCTTGCCCCGAGGTGCTGCTATGCAGTGCGTTGACAGCTTCGCGGGCTAGGGAGATCCGGCCCTCGAAGAGGAAGCGCCTGCTTCGCTCGCTCGGTGAAGTGTCAAGCTTTGCTAGGATATCGCGCAGGTTTGTGTCCGGGCTTTGATCTGCCATGATGAGACTCTCCCTTGAGAGTTCATAAGTTTTATCGTAGTGAGCAAGGAGATCCGCGAGTTCCACGACAGCAGCCTGGAAGGTCTCATGATCGTGTCCCGGTAAAGGCAGAGATTCGAGAGCGTGTGCGTGGTCCCACCAGTGTGCTGCTGCATAGTCCTGGAATGCGTAATATCCCGTCTCAGCGTGCTCTTTTCGGACCTGGAGGGTTGCGAATTTCGTGAAAGGCGCCGACTTGAGGTACCGGGAACAGAATGTGAGCATGTCCAGGTGCTGCTCCATGGGAGACGGTATTCTCTTTGTGTTCTCCAGGTATCTGCCGAAGGGCTCGTGTTAGCTTCGTATTTTAAATAGGTAACCAACTACCTTTGCATCCAACGTGGGTGGAGGGTGCGTCAATTTTGCAAGCTGTGGGAACTCACTCTGCTGCCGTGCGGTGGACAATGTGAACCAACTTCTCCGACTCCTCCCCAGTGGCGGTTACATCAACAAAGCATCCACACAGCCGCTTTGGGGAGAACTCCGCCTTGCACCGCTCTGCATTGGTTTGGGGTCCAACATCGGGATTGATCATGAAGCGGGCCTGGATTTCTCTCCAGTGCAGTGGCCGGCTGGCACACGAAACCCACGACAGCATCCGTCTGGCCAGATCCTGGTTGGTTAGCCGGGGTTTCGCCGAGGTTGATCGAGCTGGCTTGGTTCCGAAGACCCCCTTGGCAACGCGTTCGTAACTAGGGTACGTTTTAGTGATTAGGATTTGAGATGATCGACCCCAAGCTTCGGGCGACATAGCAAGAGCTGTGGTGAACTTACGCTTCCTCCAACCCCGAGGGAAACTCGTTCTCCTGGAGCGCATCGACAAGCTCTTGCCGGGTTGGCATGTCGCGAAGATACGCCAGGACGACGCGGGCGAAGAGGAACATACCTATAAGAGTTAGATAAGGTACGCCATGTGACTGAACCGAGAGTTGTCACGCGCGAGCATATTACCTTCCGCCTTGGACATGATATTGTCGACAATGCTCTTCTCCGTATCACTGCAGGGAGAGCCCTTCAGGATAGCCTTAGCTTCGTGCTGCACGTATTGGCGGATGGCGAGTTTATGTGCCTCAAAGGCATCGACCTGAACGGATGAGACTGATGGGAATGATGATATCTCTTTCTCCAAATACCACTCCCTGCGCGCAGAGAAGAGGATACGGACCGTGAATGGCGAGTCGCCGGGCGTCCTGATAACTTCTTTGAGCCACTGCAGGAGGAGCGAAATCTGGTTTTGTGGTTCGCACTCGTCCAGCCCATCAATGACCAAAAAGCAGAAACGCTTGGCCTGGACCGCCGTTGATGCCAGCTTTGTTAACAGATCCCGCGGTGGTCTGTAGACAGTGGAGAGCTGGCGGAAAGCATGATCCAGGAGAGTCGAGTCTCCGTCCTCGGTGACCAGCTGGTCAATGAGAGCCCGCAGAACTGAAGTAAAGGCGGCCTTGTCGTTTTCATCATGTTTGAAAAAGAAGTAGGCAAGCCAGATAGGCTTCGTCGACTGAGCTCGTATGTCCTGGAGATATCGGATGACGCTGGAAACAAGGAAGGTTTTGCCTAGATAGTGTAAAGGTCAGCTCAAGGAGCTGCTGCGTGATATGTCGGACCGGGAACCTGATAACGTACCCGCGCCAGGGCAGCCGTTGAGGTTCAAGGTCTTGTGCTCCTCGTCCTCCACATCAGCCCAGCCGGTGAACCGCCTATCGCCCAGCAGCCAATCTCCTCTCGCCGACTCGTGCATCCGATCTTGCAAGTCGCACTGGTCGTCGGAGTAGTTAGGAGGGGCTAGTTTTACAGCGACCTCCTGCCGTTGGAAGCGGCGACGCTCTTTCGATGCTTCTGCATCCTTGAGAGTCGTGGTCCCGTCTTGCTGTTCGAGGTGCTCATGGATGGCCTGGATTTCACGCATCGAAGCGGTCTCCTTTGCCTCGCGCAGCAGCTTCCGGTTCCGCCGGAGGGCGAGCTTGGTATCCTCGGCCAGACGCTTGAAGCGACTCCAGGAAGAGTCAAACATGCTCCACCACGCTGAGATGTGTTACACAAAGGAATACGGAAACGATTTATTATTAGCATGGCGAGTCCGAGAACGAGCCGGGCTTTGAAGCTAGGGAAACATACCTGATTTGTTAAAAACTTCCATCAAGCCGGCGTGGAACTGGAGAATGATCTCCGTGTAGTCGACCATGATGTCAAGCACATCGGGATATTGAGCGAAAAGGTCTTGGTATTCGCTCAAGTGTGGAAAGATATCTCCGATCTCGGCGAGAATGACCACCAAGTTGTCGAGATAGTCGCTTTTGCCTGTGCGAGGCCCGTGTTGGGTCACCTGGGAGTTGCAGATCCCGACGGGTTAGCCACCGATACTGCCATTGCTGGCGAGTGACAGAGTTGCTTGGGGCAAGCAAAACACACCTGCACTAGCGCGTGGCGAATTGGAGCCTTGATAGAAGCAGAGATCAGTCACTAAACCCGGAGTAAATCATAGAGGGAGTGGCTCAAACTTACCCAAAGGAAGCCTGAGTCGCCGTTGACGCTGGCGAAATCGCCTGTCGCGATGGCAAGCTGGCCGACCATGCCGACGAACTTGCTCAGGCGCTCAAGGTTTGGCAGCCTTCTCCGTGCGCCGAGGGTGTCCTGAATCGACTTGATCGCAGCCTCGACGTCTTTGAGATCACATTTCTCAAAGGCTGTCCTCTGGTCCTTCGTCAGGGTTTGTTTCAAGTCGTCCAGCGCCTTCTTCAATCGCGTCTTGGGCTTCTTGGATCTCGCGGCTGATGAAGTCGTCGGCTTCGGGCAAGTCGCCGCTGGCGGCTGCGGGGCTCCGGCGCCGACGGCTGCCCCAGCCGCCAGCCCTGGGTCGCTCATCACGTCGTCTTGTGCAGGTTCCAGGATCAGTTTGGCGAGAGAACGGATAAAGTGTAGATCTAAAAGGCCGGAAGGTGAGCATCTGTCCGTTCCCCGCGACTTCAGACGAAATTTGACGACCTTGAGGCGTGGAAATCATGGAGCGAGAAAGGCGGGCGCGGGGACTGTCAGACAGCTGCTTGCACTGACGGTGTCGGATTTACGCCCGGTTTGTGCCTTGGGATCTGCCTTGGGCTGGCCCCCTGCGTCTCTAGCTTTTATGATTGGCCTTTGCTCTTACCATCTGGACACCTCAGCCGATCTAGCGGCGCCAGCCTCGGCCCGTTATTGGCCATGGCGGTGCATTTTCCATTCCCCAGGCGGCCTTGCCCTGGGCAATTGTTGCGGCGCTTGTTGACCCCGACGTCCCGGAGAGCCGCATATCTGCTGTGTTCGCTCCTGAGCTTGTACCACTACAATCCTCCCCACGCGACTGCAAGCTCAGCATAACCCATCTGGTCTTACCCAGCGCTAAGTGCTCCATGTGCTCTTCCATCCTGGCGACCGAAACCCAAAGAAATGAGTGAGCGAATCCTGAAAGGGCGAGAAACGCCGAAAAGGCCTTCTGAGCAATCCCATTTGGATGCGCTGGCCCCAATATCCAAGAGAGCTCGGGGCGGGCCGTCACCATGGCTTTCTCCCGTTCCATCGGATGCGTCATGGTACTCCGCGACCACACCTGCGACCCTGCCTAGTCCCGACGTAGTAATGACCGATGTCTCAGCCGACACCACCGCATCCCCACCTACGACAATCACGGAGCAGGATCCTATCATTTGCTTCGGCACGATCGGTCGACTGCCACCTCGCAGGGCCAAAGGCTTCAACGTTTGTCGCCGACGCCACGTATCTCTTGTTCATTCCATCTCGATTGCTAACAAAAAAGTTTGCGCAGGCTGGCGAGGAGTGGGAGTGTATGGGGATGACGGTCCAGTCATCTCTAAAGACCTCTACCCTTCCAAAATGCCGCGGCGCTGAGGAGTACGTTTGTTTGTCTATCAAGGAGGAGCCGGGCCTTGCCCCCCACCGCGCGCTTTACACGGACGACGACACCAAGGTTGCGATTCTGGATGTCCAGACCGACCGCCGTCTCCGCGCCATTGAGCCCTTTGGAGGCCTGCGGCTCCAGGCTGTCCTTCGTGCGGTTGACGTCAAGAAATCTTCCAAGGCTAGATTTCCCGTGTCTATCAACATCATGGGACCCAAGAGTGTGGCAACCTGCGTCGGCAATACCCTGACTGAACTGGAATCGTATCTTCAGCACCCATATTTCCTAGCCAGAGGGACGGAGTACTTCAACCCCCACTTTTACCGGACCGAATCTGACAGCGAGTACATGACGCACCTCGTCGGCATCGACGAGGAGACGGAGGTCGCTAAGATGCTCTCCCAGGAGATTGAGGGCGTAATGGACTCTCTGACCGCAGGAGACCTCGCCGGCGATGAAACCTACGACGATATCACCACTGATCTGGCAGAGTAAGACCTCCGTGTGCTCTTTCCCCTAGTCTAGCCGTGGTATGCTAACGTCTGGCTAGACATCAGAGACAGGGCGTTAAGTTCATCTGTCGACGAGAGGACCCCGAGTACTGTCAAACTGCAAACAATAATATCCGCCGGATTATGGATCCCAGGTAGACGATCCTTCCCCTTTATTTCCAAGACATTAGACGGTGAGCTAAGAGCCCCGCCTGAAGCTCTCGTCCCGGATCAGGGCCAATATCGGCGACGGGAGGCATTCTCGCCGATCTAATGGGAATGGGGAAAACCTTGACGACCATCACTGCTATTGCCACTACTCGGCTTCACGCCAAGGGGTTCGTGTCTTCCGCCGCACAATCCGGTCGTGGGCGCCCACATGGACCGACCCTAGTGGTTGTTCCATCCGTCCGTAAGTAACCCAGCGTGGGGACATGGGATTAAGAGCTGACCATGTATGCAGAACTTATGAACGTTTGGAAATCGGAAATAGTCAAGTATGTCGCATCAAGGATACGTGCCCGAGCCGGGGCTCGCGCTAACTCCCCTCAGACATGTCAAGCCATGTCGACTTCTGGTCTGCGAGTTCCACGGCCCCAAACGTGCCGAAAGCTCGAGAGCCCTCGTCCAGACTGGAAGCGATGTCGTCATCACGACCTACTCCACGCTCGTCGAGGATAGCAAAAAGTGCCAGAAAGACAGGGTACTGCAAAACATCATTTGGTATCGAGTGGTCCTCGACGAAGGTCTGTTCCGGGTTCCAGCACCGCGTTCGATGCTCATCGTATTCCTTATGCCCTTGTTTAGAACAAAGTGCTGACACCATGCAGCACATTGGATCCACAACCAGTCAGCAAAACGCTTCAAGGCTGCCAAAGCCCTAGCTAGCCAACGAAGGTGGTGTCTAACCGGAACGCCCGTGCAAAATAGCCTCAATGACCTCGCAAGCCTCGTCGGCTTCCTCGACATCCAGCCATTTGCACAGCCGGCCAAATTCAGAGATCACATACTGAGACCGCTTGTCGAAGACGGCAAGGACAGGTGTCACAATCTCAGGGCCTTGCTCGCGGCGATATGCCTGCGCCGCGGTTCCGGCTGCCTCGACCTTCTCAACGAGGTAAAGGAGCTGGTCGATGTCGATCAGAGCCCGGAAGAGGATGCCGAACGCATTCGCGCTGTGGCTGAGTGCCGAAGGAAGATGGAGGATACCATGGGCATGGCTGGCGGTCGGTCAGAAGCGCCAAAGAAATACAACGTCATGTTCGCGGCCATGATGCGGCTGAGGCTCCTCTGCAACAACGGAACCTTTCGGCGTGCCGCGACGGCCGACGATGCAGGCGATCAGCCAAGGACAGAGGACCCTGACAGCGGGCTGTGCGAGATGTGCGCAGACTCGGAGATGGCGCAAAGTGCCGAGGAGTTTTGTCCCCAGTGTGGAAAGCAGACCAAGCAGCAAGAGCCGAGCAGAACACCGACCCGGACGTTACAGTCACGCCCCGGCTTTGTAACGCAAAGCCCAGCAGTAGCCAGCAGTCCGACGGTCAGGGACTGGTATGGGCGCTCTTCAAAGTTGGAGAAGCTAGTGGAGAAGATGCAGGGGTATCGGCCAGAAGACAAGAGGTGCGTCACACAGGCGCGGAGCTCCGGTCCGCATGGCAAGCACAAGAACCATGCACGGCTTTGCTGACCATTCTGCGGCCAACTATAGCATTGTGTTTTCCGCATGGACATCAACGCTCGACATTTTGGAACGTCTACTGAGGAACAGCGGGATCCTCTTCCGTCGCATAGACGGGAGCGTCGACGCATCGCACCGGGTGGCGATCATCGAAGACTTCAGCAACGATCCGAGGATCCCCGTAATCCTAATGACAATCGGGACCGGGGCCGTAGGGTGAGGCAGAGCCCGTCAGGGAGACGACTCGCGAGATGCGTCGCTGATCAGAAGCCAATGGCACTATAAAAAGGTTGACGATAACCGCCGCCAACAAGGTGCACCTCGTCGAGCCGCAGTGGAACCCCTTTGTGGAGGAACAAGCGATCGCCCGCGCGGTGCGGATGGGCCAGGAGCGAGAGGTGACTATCATCCGCTACGTCGTGAAGGGGTCGGTCGAAAAGGTAAGGACCCTCTCGTCCATAGGTGTACCACAAGCCGGTGTGCTGACACGGCGAGGCCCGATCAGAACATTATGGACCTGCAGCGGAGGAAGAGCAATCTTGCCAAGTTCACGATCGATCAGGCAGACAAGACGTCTGGAAATCTCGAGGTAGGCTCCTGCTCTCCCTTGAACCGACTCTCGACGTGGCGGTAATACCCTCGACCCATACCCGAGCCGGATTTTGACACATTTATATTAGGACCTGCGCTTCGTTCTGGACATTTAGGAGCATGTCAGGACTGCAACGGCTACCGGACCCGACCATATCACCGAGTCTTTCCCCACGCTGCTTCTCCTTCAACCGTAACCGACCCTGCAAGATCCTTTTCATGCGTTAATCCCCATCCCCGAGCCTCGGCCAGGTGAAGCGGGCGCACCGTCAAGCACACGTGCCGGACGTGGAAGCTGGAGCAAAAAGCATCTTGAGCCACTCGCTGAAATCCCCAGCAATCCATCGAGCGAGCTGCCGTAGAACCGCGATGATCATATACGCACCAAGCATGGTCTTAGTGTCGCCAATGTACATGTCGTAAATGATGTCCTGATGTTGGTCTTGTCAGCCCGCGCATCACAACCAAAACAGAACGGGGTACGCGACCCGAAGAAGAGAAAAGAGCAAAAAAAGCAAAATGAAAAAAAAAAAAAAAAAAAAAAAATATTAAATAAATAAAAAAGGAAATAGGAAAGGAAATAGGAAAGGGAACGGGAAAAGAAAGAAAGGCTGGAAAAAGCTTCCCATTTTTGTTGCTTATTTTCCGGTTTGCGTGGCAGGGGAGGGAACACAACTTACAATTGCATCACCCGCGTCGACGGCAAAACCTAGGCCCCACTGGTGCCCCACAATGAGCAGCAACGGCAGCGTCACCATCTTCTTCCCCCTCATGTGTGTTTTCTGCGCCATCAGCGCGCCCATCCGCCGGTGCCAGGCCGCGGCGCAAATGGCGAGTTGGCGCCACCCTTCACCGCTGCGCATCTTGGTCTCGACCCCGGCCGCGATGGGCGAGTTCCGCAGTGGCTCGTACGCTAGATAGTTCACGCCCAGGGGCGGATAGATATCGGCCACGACCTGTGGATCGCCTCGGCCAGCGTCGGGTCCTTCTCCCGCTGTCGCCCAGACCAACCATGCTGCTGCTGCTGCTGAGGCATGAGGCCGTGGTCGACAAACAGCGCCAGGACAAAGTCGATCCTCTCGGGGTCGACCACCTCGCTGCCGACTTCGGTCCCGCCCGCTCCGGGCGGCTGCAGCGGCAGGAGGAACTCGGACGCGATGGACGTGTGGGTGACAGGCTCGACAAGCACGTGGGCGCAGTCTGGCCGGTCGAGGGCGAGGCGGAACAGCGGGTGGTGGACCTCCATGTTCCACGTGGCCTCGTGCCGGCCGAGGATGTCGCAGCTCTTTGCGGTAGCAACAAGGTCCACGAGCGTGTCCAGCTCGGCAAGAGCGGCCGTGCGCGGACTTGGCTGACGCCATTGCCGTCTCTCAGAGTACGACGGGCCGGACGCCTTGACTTCGCCGTTGCCGACATCGTCGTCGTCGTCGTCGTCATCGTTGTCGTTTCTGTCGTTATTGCCGCGGTCGCGGTCGTGGTTATCACCGTGGCCGTCGTTTGCTGCATCCCGGGCCGCACAGCTGTCCGACGGGCGGGCGTCCATCACCTCGGACGTTGCTGCGTCGCGGTAAAACATTGTCTTGAAAAGACGGTAGCCGTTGACGCTCTCAATGTCATCTGATCGAGAGAGGCATGAACGCCTTGCGGTACACGAAAATATTCCGGACGTTCCTGTACAGGCCTCGCACGTCAGGCGGCACCTGATCTATCGCGTTTGCCGCCATGGTCACGAAGCGCACAGGCTTGGCGAGTTGGTAAAGCCCCACGGTCGTCTTGGTCGGGCTGGCTGAGCGCGACCCCGGCTGCTGTGCCGTCCTGCCAGGGGTGCCCGACCCGGCGGCGCTCCTGGCGGCGCTCTAGGCGGCGCTTCGCTCGCTGACCGGTAAAGACGCAACCGATCCTGGTGGTGTTGGCTTGAGCTCCGTCAGCCTTCTGGACGTCAGAGCCGTTCCCGACAAGGACGGCGCGTCGGAGAAGACGGATTTGGCCGTGGGCGTCTTCTCCGGGTCCCCAATGCTGGGACCATACTCGGAAGTCCAGTCATCTTGGCGGCGCCGCTTGGTGGGCGACTGAGACGGGCCGTGCGATAGCGGAGGTGCCGCCATCTCGCGTCGTCGCTTCGCAGCTGCGTTGCGGTCGGGGTCGGAGAAAGTGATCCCTTGCAGCCACTGCTCGACAAACCAGTAGCCGCCGCCATCATGCTCTGGACCGGAGGGGTCACCCGACTCATATGGCGATTGCATCGTATCGCATTGCTTGACGTGTTTTGCCGCAGCTTGGCAGGGCCGGTGTTTGCTTGCCTGCCTGACGCGATGAGGAGGCGTGTTTGTTGGTCGCAAGTTGGGCTGTCGGTCGGATATGAAAACTGGTGAGCGTGTTGGCAGGCAAGCATCAGTCGGCCACCTTGGGCACGAGCCACTAGGAGTAAGGGACGGTTGGACCAGAAACGCCCCAGCATTTGCAGGACTGGCTACGTTTAGAACTCACCTAGCCACAGCCACAAGGGTTAGGCAATGGGCCACGGGGGCGGTGGCGGATAGGATGACCCGCCAGGGACAAAGGGATTGCCTTCTGCCGGTTTGTTAGGTGCGCATTGAAGGCGCGCGTCCCCGGAGGTTTGAGGGGATGGCAAAGCAATACCTAGGTTTTTATTACATGCGCAAAGGATGCGCCGTCTTTTTCCTGAGGTCCGGTATGCCTCTGCGGATGACGCCGACGCAGGCAGGAGCCTTGGGAAGGAGGATATGTCAGAGGTTGGGCTTGGCGGCCCAATTTTAGGCCAAGGCTTTGTTTTGTGGCTTGTGTATGGTCCCCGGGGCGCGGCCTTGGGTTTGCCAGCTAGATTTCTTCCTTTGCTGGTGTTATTCGTCACCATCTCCGGGCCCCAACGCGACCTCGTAGCTGCCTATCTAGGACAGAAGGAGACCTCTTTATACACACCCGTGCTTGCCTGTCATCGCTTGGATCTGTGGCTCTGTCTAGAGATGCGGATGTCTCTTTATGTAAGTCGGTTTGTCACGTGACTACAGAAGCCCCTCCTTGCTGGCTCCGGGGTTGATCATGCCCTAGGGGATGCAAGTGGTAGCACGTTTTCACACAGGAACGCGGCTGTCAGGGGTGGCTGCCACGGCTGCTTGTGACTTGCGAAGAGGGAAGTCGTCCCTATGCACTCGCAAGTTTGCGTTTGAGGAATTCGAAAACGCCAACGACGAAGCCGACGACGAGGAGGGTAGGGCATGTGCATTGGCGCCGCAAGGCTGAAGCTTCGCAGGCGCGGCGCCGTGCTTTGTCCGGGGAGTCCAGGAAGCGACAAAAGAGTTGCATGCAGCCCAAGCCGAGTGCATCCGACTCCACAGCAGGATGGGCATGACAAAGCGGGCCGCAGTCGATTCTTGGCCAACCACAGCATGCGGAGTCGCGCAACTGCGTCGCTGTTCAAGCAGCCGACGCAATTGCGCGGTGGCCCAAGAAAGTGCCCCCAACGCAGGTGCGCCGCCACGCACCGTCGTCGCGCAGTTGCGTCGCTTACCCATTCACCTTCTATCACGAACTGATTCCCGAGCGGCATCAGGATGGTCAAGGTATGTTCGCGTCTTATTGCCTGAGATTCTCATCCACGGGGTGGGTGGGTGCTCCTCTGGTCGCGCAACTCGCAACTTCGTTGGTGGCCCAAAGAATTGGCCGCGCAGCTGCGTCGCCACGCACCGTTTCGCCGCGTAGTTGCGCGAGTTGCGAGGTGGGTCTCGACGCCTGTCCCGCGCACCTGCGCATCTTAACCACGGACATGGCCACCACACCTGCGATGCAGCCAATTAAATCGAGCTCGGCGTTAATAAGGGGATCCCTCAGCCGCAAAGGCCTGGGATTCTGGCATCTTTCAAGCATCACCTGCATCTGTGGCAGCCATGGCAGACCAACAGCTGCCCGCTGCAGACCAGTTTGCCGCCATCCTGCACACGCTGGACCGGATTAACAGCCGGCTGGATCAGATGGAAACCCGGATAGAACAGATAGAAATACGACAGGTCGTCAGGTACGTCTTGATCAAGGTTTCGGGGCAAAAAGATTGAATCAACTAAACCAAAAGGTGGTAGTGATTCGAACGGGATCGCGCGTGGATTGAACGCCGCAGCTACGGACCCGGGGCAATTGTTGCGTCCTCTCCGCGCGCTGGCGACAAACGAGGAGATCCCCGACTTTCCGAGCCGGGTGCAGGATATCGACGGGCTGAACGGTAAAGATTTGCAATGCCTTTTACTAATATCGTGCACGTATGTCGGCTGACGGTGTAAAAACGTGGTGTGCAGAATATACGCTCGACATGATTTTGCGTGCACTAGATCAACCTTTGGGTGGAGGATTGGCCGAAAAGAGGAGGCGGTTCAAACACGCCATCGGGATGCGTGCCCAGTTGATTAAATAGCTTCACCGGTTGGCTGAAGCGAGGCTGGGGGGGGGGGGGGGGNGGGGGGGGGGGGGGGGGGGGGACCAGCTTCTGCCACGGGGTTTGACGCTAGGTTGGGCTGTGGCTGAGGCTGCGGCGGGTATAAAATGGACGGCTTTGGGAGCAAATAGTATCGAAACAGCCAGGGTGCACATACAAGCGCAATCAATTCCAGCCAGCAGTCAATTGCCTCCTCACGTGATACCGCGTCATGGTCGCATCCCAGGCCGGCCTCAATTTCCATCAGATCAACACTCTTTGCTTCCACACACCCTCAGAATGCACCTCGCCCCACCCACGGCACCTGGCATCGTCGCGTGCACAGATAACCGCTGGCGAGGACGTGCCTCGCCAGTCGGCGCCTGCCATTCTGACTAACTACCACCTCCAATCCACCACCCGTCTTCCGCTCTCCACCACCGCCCGCCGGCCAGCCCGCCAACATGGGTCTCCGCATCACGTCGTGGAACGGTGCGTGTGTGCTCGGCCTCGTCCGGTGAATCATGCCTGCAATTGAACCTGCAATTGAACCTGCAATTGAAGCCTGCAATTTATTAAGCACTCGCCACTGACACGCCGCAGTCAACGGCATCAGGAACCCATTCGCCTATCAGCCATGGCGAGAGAACAAGACCTACCAGGTGCCGTCTTTCATTCCCATCTCTGCCGATCTCTGCCGCTTCCTAACCGTCTCTGCTTCCTGACCCCCAGGCCATGTTCGACTCTCTCGACGCCGACATTGTCGTCATGCAAGAGACCAAGATCCAACGCAAGGACCTCCAAGACGACATGGTGCTCGTTCCCGGATGGGACGTCTACTTCAGTCTCCCCAAGTTCAAAAAGGGCTACTCGGGCGTCGCCATCTACACCCGCACCTCCAGATGCTGTCCCGTCCGCGCCGAAGAGGGCATCACGGGCGTCCTCTGTCCCCCAAACTCTGCCACCAAGTTCCGTGATCTTCCCGCCCACGCCCGCATCGGAGGCTATCCCCGCCCCGGCCAGCTGACCGGAGACGTCGACGAGGCCACCTTGGACTCGGAGGGCCGCTGCGTGATCCTGGAGTTCCCGGCCTTTGTCCTCATCGGCGTCTACAGCCCGGCCACCCGCGACGAGACGAGGACCGACTTCCGCCTCGGGTTCCAAGAGGCCATGGACGTCAGAGTCCGCAACCTGGTCGCCATGGGCAAGCATGTCGTCCTGACGGGTGATCTGAACATCATCCGCGGCGAGCTCGACACCGCCGGCCTTCTGGACCGGCTCCGCAAGGAAGACATGAGTCTGGACGACTTCTTCTCGACGCCGCCGCGGCGCCTCCTCAACCACCTCGTCTTTGGCGGCGTCGTCATCGGGGAGCGCGACGAGGGCCGGGAGGCGCCGGTCCTGCACGACCTGGGCCGTGAGTTCCATCCTGTCCGTCATGGGATGTACACATGCTGGGAGACCCGCAGGAATGCCCGCCCGAGCAACTTTGGTAGTCGTATCGACTACGTCCTGTGCAGCGCCGGCATCAGGAGCTGGTTCGTCGACGCCGGCATTCAAGAGGGCCTGCTCGGCTCCGACCACTGCCCCGTGTACGCGACCCTGAGTGACGTGGTCAAGGTGAAAGAGAAGGATGATATTGCCGATGTGATGAACCCCGACCTGAGTGACGTAGTCAAGGTGCAAGAGAAGGATGTTCATATTGCCGACGTGATGAACCCCGAGGGCATGTTCCGCGACGGGGAGCGCCTGCGTGACTGGTCCACAAAAGATCTTCTCCCCCTATCGGCGAGGCTTTTACCCGATTTCGATCGCCGCCAGAGCATCAAGGATATGTTCTCGAGGACACCTTCACTCTCTGCGGAACCACGCTCACATCCCACACGGCCGGGCGAGCCCGCTCAAGCGCCAGACCAGAGCGCTGGGTTGTGCACACAAACATCAACACACGCGCAGACTACAGTGCCGCCACTCTCCCAACCTGGCCTGCAGAAAAGGCCACTCGTGACGCACACGTCTTCGTCGAGGCCGCAGAAGAAAGCCAAGTCGACAGCAGGCCAGGCCCCGGACAAAAGCAGCACCAGCCGCTCCCAGACGAGCCTGAGAGGATTTTTTACACCCAAGGAGCCGGCTGACCCGCGCCCCGATGACAAGAGCCTGGATACAGCCCAGCCACCATCTCCGCCTGGAGGCAAAGCGTCTTCTACAGTCCCACCACCTCATCTCCGCATCCTCGAAAGCGACCCGGGGGTCGGACAGGTCGATAGACCGAACCATCCCACCCCGGGCATGGAAGATTCAGCGCAGCCCGAGCAGACCGACGCCTGCCGAGCCTCCAACGGTGTCTTTGATCCCATACAATCCAAAGAGTCATGGTCCAAGATCCTGACCAAGAGAGTCGCGCCCAAGTGCGAACACGGCGAACCCTGCATCAGTCTCGTGACCAAAAAGCCAGGCGTCAACTGTGGTGAGTTTGCCTGGCCCCCGTACTCCCGATTCCCCACATACGTGCTAAAGCTCCTCCAGGTCGATCGTTTTACATGTGCGCCCGGCCCCTGGGTCCGTCGGGCGAGAAAGAAAAGGGCACCGAGTGGAGGTGTGGCACGTTTATTTGGAGCAGCGACTGGGGACGGTGAATAGGAGCGCGACAACTCAAAGCTATGTTTGGGCATTCACGCGTCTCCCCATCACGACCTGGAACGTGGGCGACGTTTCCCTGGCCTCTCAAACTTTGCTCCTGGCCGACGGCAGTTGTCCGCGCCGATTTCCTCGTGATTCCTTGTCATTCCTTCTTTGCTTCTGCCGACGAGCACCTCGTGATTTCTTGTCAATCTTTCTTTGCCTATCGGCCTACCTAATGTGCTGCCATGCAAACCTCCATGTATCTGCAGCTCCCTTGCTTGCAGACGCGAGCCACGAACTACCAATTCCAGTCACCACCACATCCTTCCCCCTTAATCTAGTGTCCGCCGCCACCAAACTACCAATCCAGTCGCCATCACGTCCTTGATCCAGCGAGCCACGAAACCAATTCCATCCACACCATCACATCCTCCCCCTTGATCCAGTGTCCGCCGCCACCGAGTTCGAATGGGTTCATGCTTGCATCGTGTCCAGGAAGAAACCCGGATTCTCTGGTGAAACCCCACGTGCAAGGCGCCATGCTAGAGCACGAGCCTTGGGCGTGAAGCGCCGCATCAAACTCGCTGTGGCCAACAGGAGCTTCCAGCTAAAAGGCCGGATCCGGCTGGAAGGCCTGGTCAAGCGAGAAGGCCTGATCAAACTGGAAGGCCGTGTCAAGCTGGGAATTCGGATCAAGCTGAAAAGCCGGGTCAAGCTCGAAATCCGGATCAAGCTGGAAGGCCGAGCCGAGCTCCATGGCCGTGTCAACCTGAAAGGCGACGTCAGCCATGGTCGGGTCAGGCCGGAAGGCGGCACCAGCCATGGTCGAGCCAGGATGGAAGGCGAAATCAGCCATGATCGAGCCAGGCTGGAAGGCCGCATCAGCCATGGTCGAGCCAGGCTGGAAGGCCACATCAGCCGTCGCAATCTCCCGGCTGGCACCCGTCTCAAGGTTCGAGATGTCGACTCCTTCCAACCACTCCAAGCCCGACGCGCCGAGCGTGTTGTCCGTGGTGCCATCACCAGCCAGGCCCTCGGCTTTGTCGCCGCCGACGAGCTCCTCCTTGTCGTCGGCCCTGGGCGACATATGCGTCGAGCGGGCCTTGCTCTTGATCTGCTTGGCTTTGACCTTTGTGACCTTGTTGGCGGCAGATTTGTCCGAATCCTTCTTGCCATGCGAGCCTCCCGCATTTCCACCGCCGGTCGGCGACGAGGCGTCTTGGAGGTCGGGCCGACGTCCCATGCCCTCATGCATCCTGTGGGCGCGCGCCTCCCAATGAACGCGGGCCTCGGGTCCCTCGTACTTCCACATCGTGGACACGACCCGAGCTGTGGCTGTCAGCTGGAATCATTCGGTCGAGGTGTGTGAGGTTCAGGGAAGTGAGAGGCGAGAGGTGCGAGGTGTGTGAGGTTCAGGGAAGTGAGAGGCGAGAGTAGTGAGGATGGAGTGAGGATGGTCAGATGCGAGAGGCGAGAGGGTGAGAGAAAAGTGAGATTGGAGTGATGGTCAGATGCGCAACTCACAGATCTCCGCCGCACTCATCTCCGGATTGTCGCGCCGGAGCTCGTCGCTCTTGGCTTTGCGGTAGCCAATCCACTTGCCGTGCATCTCACCCCGGTTCTCGGAGAGGCCGACTGCGTCCGCCGTAGCCACTCCCTCGTCAATGTAGTTGGGAGCTTCTCAAGTCAGCTAGATCCTGGCCTGATACACGGTAGCACAGCCTTGGATACACGTACGCGTAGCACAGCCGACCAGCTGGCCTTGTCCATCGCTGGTCGTGTGGAGGCGGTAGCGGGCCCAGATATCGGTAATGGAGATCCAAACTCGGACACCCGCGCGGACGCTATGCCTCGTTAGTTTTCCCACCACGATATGCTGGGGTTCTTGACGCGCACTCACCACAGCTCCGAGGCCATGCCGCTGGCCTGGTTCAGAGTCCAGTTCGCGGGCAGGGTAATGTCGATCTCCCCCGGCGCGAGACCAACCCTGACGGTGATCGTCGAGGGAGGAGAGCCGGCCGGCACCGAGGGAGGAGTGCCGTGATCCATGGCGCTGATGCTGAGTCGACGTGTTCTTGTGTTCTTGACGTGTTCTGTTCTTGACGTGTTCTGTTCTTCTTGAGGTGGAGGAAGTCGTGAGGTGTTCTTCTTGACGTGTTCTTGACGTCCTCTTCTTGACGTCTTCTTCTTGACGTGTTCTTCTTGACAAAGTCGTCCTCCAACCTCGTCGACCCGCGATGAAAGGTGGAAGGAAATCTTCCAAGACTGTCGACCGGTAGGAAGAAGATATCGGGCAGCCCAAGTATCACGTGCACCTGCCTCCCAATCCAAAAGTGGGCCCGTAATCAGATATCTTTTTTTTCTAAAAAAAATCCAGGCTCGTCTTCTTCCTACTTTCATTTTCCATTTCGTCCTCAACCACCACCGCCCAACTCCCGATCATGATTTAATATCTAAACGAGCCCAGATCAAATATCTAAACGAGCCCAGAGATCATGATTTCAAACATCTAAACGAGCCAGAAACCATGTCTACCCCATGTGAACCCGCTTGGCCGCGGTCCAAAATGGCCATATTACTCGACTGCCACCAAGCCGTCACCAAAGCAGGCCCAATGGTCCATGCCTACCGGTCTGCCCGCGGTCTTCTCGCCGAACTGACGCAAGACGGCTCCATCCCGGGCGTGTATCGCGAAGCGATACACGCCGCCCTCGAGGCCGTGGCCAACTTTATTCCGCTCAATGCTGCTCTTCAGGTCCTCGCCCTGCAGGATGACGGCCCCAACGAGTGGACGGTCGAGCATTCCAAGCGCCAGGCCATCGCTGCCATCAGCACCCTCCGACACACCGCCAAGCTTGAGAATGTTCTCAGGGTGCAGAATCGTCTCTCCCAAACCCCGGGCGGGCTGGACGACAACTTCCGCCTCAGCACACTTGCCGTTGTCATGACTGTCCTGTGGTCGTTGACGCACGAGGACCAGCAAGACCCAGACGTTCCCGGCGTCGAATTTGGCATGGTTCCCTTTGTCGACATCTCTCTCGACTACCTCGGCCGCCCCCAGTACAACACTCCGGACGGTTGGGTGGCAGCTCCTGCGAACCATCCTCTTGCCAGAATGCCAGGAAGCCGCTGGAGTGGCCTCTACCATGACGCAAACACGCCCTTCTTTGAAGACACGCATGACACCATCACCTACACCATAACCCATTGCGCAAGGGCCTTCCAGCTCGGTCTTGTCGACCTCTACTTCAGATGTGCGCGTCTTCTCGGCAAGACATATCAGCCAACCCTGACTCTCCAGCAAGAACAGGTATGCAACTCCGTCTACAACTCATTTCATGGTACTGACACTTGAAGGTCCTCAATGCCTTTGCCGAGGCTTCCGGATCCACGTTCCCTATCGGGCCCCCAAGCGTATGTGCCAGCCTCCAGACTATTCAACGTACCTTGATACTGACAGCCTATAGTATGTCGAAGTCGTAGACCACGACTACAATGAGGAGTGGGTGGGAAGCCTCGCCGGTCTCAAGGTACGCTTGATGAATAATTGCCCCCAGGCTTCCTTTCGGTGCTGACATGATCGTAGAATATTGCCATGCAGAATCACCGGGGACACTACAAGCTCGAGTTCTTCACTCATTTTCTTGGACATGTGAAGAACCCATCACGGCGGTCCCTGGGATCCTTCCCGATGGTCCAGCGTCATTTCAAGGTGACCTACCTAGTTGAGAGGGAAGTCGAATAAAGGCCAGGGATGTGGAACGGGTGGACATGAGCAATTCTTGGGAGATTTTGGGCTGAGGGGAGATCTGGCATGTATCTGGAAGTCCATGCACAAGACCGGGGCTTGTTAGACATCTCGGGATCCAGGACTAGGAACAATCTCAAAAGCTCATGGGTATATTTTCAACTCCGAGTGTCTACCTAGGTGTCTTGGACCCCAACTCTGCCGCCAATAATCCTTGATGGTGGTGTGTCGTATGGGAATATCTGATCCGCAGCCTCCTCTGCCTACGACAAATCAACTCCTAACCTTGAACAGTTATAAAACTGATCTTTATGCTCGGCAAAAGTCTTGGTTGAGAACTACACCATCCTGAAGGATCTGATGGGGGCACCGCCGATGAGAGATACCTCCTCTTGTGTGGATGAGGCCGTGGTTTGCTGGTGTGGCGGTATTCTTGCTATGTTTGGAGGTTTGGAATGATGCTGATGTCCACGACCAAGGTGGAAATGTCTTCGGTAGGGGGAAGCAGGGCGGCGATCGCATTGGTCGGGTCGCTGATGATGCTGTGGAGGTATTGGTGATTGATGCCTCGGTGCGAGCCAGTTTGATCCACGGAGGGTGTCGCCGTCTGGGTCATGATGGTGAGAGAGCTGTTTTCCATCTGTCGTAGAAGCTGGGAGCTGTTCTCGAAATGAAAACCGCCTTGGACACATGCCCGCATAAGCTCAAGCTCAGTCATCGGAGCTTGAATCCGGTCGACAACCGCAGGTACGTCGCTCTGGCGGAGAGTGAGGCCGTGCTGGGATGCGTGGTCCGTGCTTGTGTTCGGGACGATCTGCCATCCAAGCGACCCGAGGTAGTCGGTCGGCTTCGGGATGCCCATCAAGGGACAAGCGACCCGGAGAAATCCAGACATGGCCATGCGGCCCTTGTTGACACTCGCGAAATCCCTCACACGAGAGAAGACGCTCGCCATCTTAGCCCATCTCGATCTGAACGGGTCGGTTTGCCAGAGGGTGGTCAGGAGAGGAGATCTCTCCTTTTGTGGTCGGTCTTTGAAGATTCCGGCATAGTAGGCTGGAATTTCGATTAGCGAGGAGCAGATGATTAAGGAGCTGGATATTCTTACAACGAAACGCCATGAACCCATTGACCTTCTTCTTGCGGGTGCTTGTCGAGACGGGCTGGTGCGCAGCTGGAACGAGGCCTTGATTCTGTCCGCCGGAGCCTTGAGCTTTGAGGAGCTCTTGAATAATCTCCTGGGGAATGAGCCGCGCAATCGCATCTGGAGAGAGGCGTTTGATCATCTGGCGGACTTGGTCACTGTCCGGGGGGGTCGTTGGAGACGGCATGATGTCTCGAAGATTGAGGTTGCGCAGTGCATGAAGCGGAATGAAAATTCTGGAAAGGGAGATTGCCCGAGCGGAGTTTTTAAAATGGGCGGGAGAACACGGCGAAGAAAAGAAAAATTTTTGGTGGGTTGTTGGAAAACAAAGAGCGTTTTATTGGAACGTGGGTGGTGGTTCGCGCGTTCTTAAAAATTGGTGCTGCGTGCTCTCTCTTTCTCTCTCCCTTGGTCGTCACATTTCTGTGTAAGTGATGTTCCAATTCTGGCAGATGTCCGATTAAGGTTGGGAGAGCTATGGAGCCCGGCGGGTGTGGTCGAACGGCCCCCACCGGGTTTTGCGGGCGCTGTCAGCCTAAAGTGCGGGAGCGGATTCCGAACGGGTCCAGGTGGCACACTGGCGCAGCTGGGCGATGTGGACGTCCCGCGCTGCTGGGAACATGGATGGGGAACTCTGTGCAGTGCGAGGTGGGTGGGCCCTCCTCTCGGCGGGCCCACCTCAAAGTGGAATTCTACTAGCTACTACCGACCTTCTCACCTCGCTCTCACATCTTGCGGCGGGAGGAATTTTTTTTTCCCTTTGCAAAAAGTGGGTGGCTGGGGACGGGAACAGTCAAGGACGGCAGGCGCGACCGTAGGAGCCCCACTCCCCATCTTGCTGCTTGCTTGCGGCTCATTTCAGCACGGGCCCCCTTCCCGAGAAGGAAAGTCGGGCTAGCGAGCGTGGACAGGTACATTCGAGCTGACAAGACACCCCTGCACCACAAGCATCCCACCTGTCTCGTCGTCACATCACATCGGCAAGTCGGTAGCTGATTGATTGATTGGGTCTGTGTGCACGTTCCCGGTCATGTTTCTTTTTGCGCCTCTGCTTTCTTTTTCTGGCTCCTTCAAATGTCGCGGGAAAACAGCCTCGGCTGCTGCGACCCACATCAGCAGTCTGTGCAGAACCGGCCGCCAGCTCCCAGAACTTAGCTCTCTTGGCCCACACCCAGGCGACCCGCATGCAAAATCCACACGTGAGCCAGAAGAGAGGGAGGAATTAGAGACCTTGTCAGCCAGACCCAGGTACATGACGAGCGGACAGGACAACAATGCGGCAGACAGAAAGCTGCTCGACCGGCCACGCGGTTATTGATACAGAGAAGATTACGACAAGAAAAGGAAACTCGAGGTCATGTCAAACGTTGGGTTCGGATGCCCACCGTGCAGGACCGGGGACCAGTATCGAGGCGAGTCCGATTACTCCTCCTGATACGAGATCTTTCTCATCTCTCCCAGCCTGCGGCGGGCTGCACCGAGGGCATTCTCAAGCTGGAGGATTTCGACCTGAGGGGAGGAGACATGGTCAGCGGGGGAGGAGGGGGAAGGGAAGAGGGGGGAGAAGAGAGGAAAAGAAGAGAGGAAAAGAAGAGAGGAAAAGAAGAGAGGAAGAGAAGAGAGGAAGAGAAGAGAGGAAGAGAAGAGAGGAAGAGAAGAGAGAGAGAAAGAAAGAAAAGAGAGAAAGAAAGAAGAGAGAGAAAGAGAGACATACCTGTTGCTCCATCTCCCGCACCTTAAACTCGTGCGACCCCAGCTTGGAGTAGTCGACCTGCTCCTCATCGCCCTGCCGGTCCCTGATGAGGGCCTGCACCTGCCGCACCAGCGACCGACACGCGGCCCCGACCGCCTTGCTCGCCTGCTCGAGCCCCTCCTGGCTCTTGCTCATGAAGCCGGCCTTGACGCGGCTGGCGGCCACCAGCTGCGCCGTCGACGCCGCCACGTCGTTGGACGCCACGATCAGCTGCTCCGGGCTGTTCCGGTTCGAGATGACGCCGTCGGCCGTCTCGATGAGCGTGTTGGTGGACGAGGCCACGGCCTTGGCGGCCGAGATGAGCCCCTCGGTCCAGCGGTTGTTCTTCTTGTAAAAGGCCGTGCGCGACGACGTGCCCCGGCCGGCCTGCACAATCTCCTGCTGCGTCGTCGTGGCCGCCCTGATCAACTCCGCGATGGCGTTGGTGATGGCCATGGCCGCGTCCAGGATCGAGTCGTGCACCTTGAGCTCGTACGTCGAGTAGCCGTCCCTCGGCTTGTTCTTGAGCTTCGCCAGCCGCGCCGCCGCCGCCGCGATGGCGTCGGCCGCCTTGCTCAGCTCGCTGTCCACAATCTCGCCCAGGTCGCCCTTGAGCTTGCCGAACCCGGGCGCGAACGTCTCGACGAGCCTGCTCAGCTTCTGCAGGTTCATCTGCACGTCGTTGTTGCTGTTGATGACCACGTCCGTCCTCTGGATCGGGTCCATGCCCTCGAGCCGGAAGCTCTGCAGGCCGCGGAAGAACTTGACCGTCGCCGCGGCCGACTGCCGTGCCCCGTTCATCAGCGCGTCCGTCTTCTTGTCGTCGGTCGCGAGCCTCGTGACGCCCTTGGTGTTGTTGCACACGTCGGCCAGCGCGCTGCTGAAGACGTTGACCGACCTGATCAGGTCCGAGTGCGTGCTCTTGGGGCCGTCGGCGATAAAGTTGTTGGGGCCGTCGGCGATGAAGTTGTTAAAGGCCGTCGCGAACTCCATGGCGCTCGCCGACGCCTTCTCGATCTGGGACAGCACGTACGTCGGCGACGCGTTCTGGTTGCCGGCCTGCATGGTCGAGTCGAGCTCGTACAGGGCGTCGTCGACGCGCTGTACGCCCGCCTGGAGGACCGAGTCGATCATGTCGTTGATCCTGTCCAGGCTGGACGCGACCAGCGCGTCGATCTGCCCGTCCAGGGCCGTGTCGGTCGCGCCCTGGTTCTCCCTCAGCTCGTTGAGCTCGATCAGCGTCTGGTCCATGCCGGCCTTGTAGACCTCGAGCTCCTCCTCCCTCTCGCGGAGGAGCCGCTCCAGGTCGGAGCTGCCGTCCTTGAGCCTGCTCTGCGCGTCCTCCAGCGCCCGCGACTTGCTGCGCAGCGCCTCCTCGAGGTCCGCCATCTCGCGGTTGTGCTTGGACAGCATCGTGGACAGCTCGTTGCCCTTGCTGCGCTCGAGGTTGTCGGCCCGGTCGAGCGCCAGGCGGAGCTCGCGCCTGAGCTTCTCGACCTCGTCCTTGTTGGACCCCGTCAGCCTGTCCTTGTCGTGCAGCGCCCGGTCCCTCTCCCTGATCATGTCGGCGAGCTCGAGGTTCTTGGTCTTGATCTCCCGCTCGAGCTTCTCTCGCCGCTCGACGGCCTCCTGCGCCGAGGCCGCCTTGAGCTGGACCGACTTGAACTTTTGCAGGAGGTCGAGGTGCTCGTGCCGCAGCTGCGAGTACAGCTTCGCCAGGGCCTCGTACTTTGTGCGCCACGTGTTCACCTGCTCTTGCAGCGCTCGGATCTGGTCGTCCTTGCTGCTCATCTGCTGGCCCAGGCTGTTCTGCACGTGCTGCAGCTCCCCCTCGAGCGCCTTGACGCGCTGGTCGTACTGTTGCAGCATCAGCCGGTCCTGCTCGTACTGCGCTCTGGCGCGCAGGTTTTCCTGCTCCAGCTCCGCGAGGCGGCCCTGGGTGGCCATCCTCGCCTGCTGCTCCAGGAGCGCCTGGTGTTCTCTCTGCTGCTGCTCCGCCAGCCGTCGCTGCTGCTCCGCGAACTGCTGCTGGGCGAGCAGGGCGGCCTGCTCTTGCGCCTGCATCTGCTGGCGCTGCCGCTCCTCCAGGGCCCGCTGCTGCGCCTCGTACTGGCGGTTCTGCTCGTCGAGCTGGGTGCTCCAAAAGTCGTTGATGACGCCCGGCTCCTCGTTCTTGGGCTGCGGCGGAGGCGTCGGCCGCCGTTCGATTTCCTGTTTCGGCCTCGCCGGGAGCGCCGGGGCCGCGTCGTCCTCGGAGAGGAGATTGGGCGGGTCTTGGGGCAGCTTCGGGATGGCTATGAGGCTGGTCAGGTATCGGAGGTTCGAGCATTCGTAATAGAAGCGGACGAGGCGGTGGTGCTGCGCATCGTAGCGCTGCCGGAGCGGCTCCAAGGCGTCGTCGTCGCCGGTTGCTGCGAGGGTCAGCTCGTTTGGATTACCG
>PYSS01000072.1:127222-206685 GCA_003049465.1 Magnaporthiopsis rhizophila | reverse complement strand
CTTCTTAGCGCGCCATGACCAGTCGATCAAGCTTCCTTGGCTGACGCCGTGAACGGGAAGGTGCGTGGATGTGGTTGGCCAAGTGGGGAGGCAGCCGGCTCTCGATTCTGGCGTGAGGATACTCTTATCGCGGTTAATATGGGCGGCTTATGTTCGCGGCCCAGGCGGCCTTTCTGAGAGGAGGGTGAGGTTGAGCGGGTGGCGTCGGGACCAGCGCTGTCCAGCCAATCAGGTACACCATTGTCAGGGAGGTGGCTGCACGTCCGGTTTTTTGTTTTCCAGCCCAGACAGCGGAGAGTCAGATCGAACGGGTGACGAGGAGGTTTCGTAACGTCAACATCATACCGAATCCTCCTATAGGAATCGGCGAGGCTGCTATAAAGCTTGCTTGGTTGCGGTGGCGCCCACCGGCCGTGGCGCCCGTAGCTGGGCTGCTCGGGGAGACGGCGACGGGGCGAGGTCATGGAAAGAATCCGAGTGCTCCGGATCGGTTTTGTGAAGACACCGAAATGAGAGATGTCAAAAACGCCGCGCAGGCAGAGCGTTTGAGTGTCCAGCCACCAGACCTTCGAGGCTCTAATGAAGGAATTTGTGGTCGTCCATCAATCATGCCATCGCTTCGTGGCTTTGCTTTGAACGAGCTCTGATAGATGGTCTTCGGTTAATCCTTTGTTTAGCACCCATTGAGCGTATCTTCTGCCCGATTCCCTTGCCTCTCCCCTCGATAGGTACCACCAAGAAGCTAGCGTAGGTCACAGGAGACAAGGTGAACTGAGGAGGAGAAAGCTTCCCTATCCATGGTCAACGTCGGTCGTGACGGACCCTGAACAGGCCAATTTTCACTAACCACTGTGGCGCCCTGGTATCAGCGGCGACGGCGGCAGATAGAAAATTGACCTCTGGGGTGAGGCCAATGGCAAGTACGTGACATCTACAGATGCTTCTCGCCGCATAGTCAATCCTCGGCTCCTTGGCCAGCTGTCCAATGTCCATCTCGGCCCCCAGACCAACCTCACCTCGGATTCTAGCATGCTCAACACCGTCTTCGGCTATAGCGTCATCAAAAACATGGCCGTTACGCCGAAGGGCCTGCCCGATCTGGAATAGAGCAGTTCGGCCCCTAGAAGAAATCTGCCATCCGGGCCTCCACCGCCAGCGCCGGCGGTCTGAGCGGCAGCTTCGTCGCCGGCCTTGTCTGCCATATTTCACTCCGGTTCTCCATTGAAGGAGCTCCAGCAACTATGTCATTATCACCGAGAAATAGGACTAGGTATTCGAGTGGAATCCTGCTTTTTTCGGCCCCGGAATGCTTATTAGCACCAACACGGGTATTTCCATGCTTATATGCTTCCCCTTCGTATGCGGATTAGCTGGTAGGACGTCATCCCTAGACTTCCAGACACGAAAGACTCCATGGACGAAGCTGCAGACACCTCCTCCTGTAAGCAATACCCCTGATCACCCGAGATCGAGTGGGACGAGCAGCCATCATTGGAATAAGAAGCCTTAGCTTCTATAGTGCGGGTTGGGCATTTGCCTGTGTTAGATATGTAAATCGTATCCAGCATCTCTACGATTAATATCTGGCCTGGCTGTATGCCCTCGTTTCATGATGTGGTCCGTGCTTGCATGCGAGCGTTCTAACGCTTTTGACGATTGCACGAACCTGCAAAAACCTCTGCTGCCGCGCGCTGCTTATCCTTATATGCCCCGACAGTGGTCAGATTGTCAACAGCTCACAGCAGCAAACCGGGTGGTTGAACGGGTACAACCGTGGTGTTAAAAAAACACCATNAGCTCACAGCAGCAAACCGGGTGGTTGAACGGGTACAACCGTGGTGTTAAAAAAACACCATAACCTTCTTCCACGGGTGAGGGCCAAGAAAACCCCAAGCTCGCTGATTCGAATCCGTCCGTTGACGGCGACTTTAGAGCTACCGAAGTAAAACCTCCAAAAAGTGGGGTTTTCGTACCTCGACTCCCCCTCGAAGGGCAGTCGAGTGAGCTTTTTGCCTTTTTTTTCCTCCTCTCTCTCTCTCTCTCTCTCTCTCTCTTTTCCTTTTATTAAAGTGACGTTCTAGGAATAAGGAGTCGGTCCACTCGGCCCAACACCTGCGAGAGCGTCAAAGCCTTCGTCTCGAGCCGCGGCGGCATGCCCTTCCTCGCGAGCCAAAGGGCCGAGGAGAACGACGAGAGTAGTTCGGTCTGGAAACTTTGCCCGTGCGAAATAGCAGGTCTCGAAAATGATCCGGGGCGGCCCTACTCATGGTGGCGACCTGCACCATCTGTGAGGCCCAAGACCACGGCGGGGCGGGCTCGCCTTCTTGGTTATTATCTTTGCCTTCCTCGGCGCCGGCGCTACAGGCGTCCTCGCGGAGTCTCCGTTCTGTTCATGTAAACCACTATTCCCTTCCCTCCTTACCCGCAGCCACAAAGACCCGGCGCCACGTGCTGGGCGGTCCGCCGATATCAGGTCCGCACTCGGTAACCGATTTCTGCGCCGTCGCCGAGCCCGTCACGTCGCCCAACATTCCGATCCCCGCGCAGCCCGGGCATCTCTGACATCGTCACGGGTGGGCATTGCCGTGCTGGTTCACCATGTTCGTCGAGGCCGGCACGCTTCCCCGGTATACACGTCAAGGCACAACCATCACAGCCGCATACCAACGCACCCTCTGGAATTACCAACGCCAATGCAATGTCACTAAAAACCCTGTTCGAGTGGTTGTCCGTCTAGGTGATATGCTCACCCAGGTAGAGCTAGGTACAATGAACAGGACCAAAACCTGCCGCCATCGGCCAGCAGGCGGGTAACAATCCGATGCCGATAACTCCTCGAAAGACCCAAGCCGAATGACGACGCGCCCGTTTGATTTGCGGGAGAATCGTGTCTCCGTCCTTCATGTACGTTCATGTCCATTGGGCCTGCTTCTTTCTTTTTTCCCCCCTTATTTCCGAGGGTGATGCAAACCCCCTGGAGGGGTACTTCGAAAGAGACAAAAGCCATCCCCCAGCCATGCCTTCCGTCGCAGATGAAAAGTGTTTGATTTCCCGTGAGCCACCACGCCAATCTAGAGATAGAAACGCGAAAAGAACGACAAGAAACGAGCTGACCAGGCCACAAATTAGTAGCCGAAGGCCTTGAGGGCCTCCGCCGTCTTCTCGTCGACAGCGGCGTTCTTCTTCGACTCGGAGACTTGGCGCTGCGCGAGCTTCTTGCGCTCGTAGTAGGCGGCGCCCTTGGCCTTTCTCCGCTCCTCAAGCCTAGAAAACGAGAGTCAGTCGTGTTGCTCGCGATGCTGCGGTTGGGCCAAGGCAGCCAAATTGGAGACAGTGGCAGGCTCCAATTCCTAGTCCAAGGCGGGAAATCGAGGCGGAGAATTGTCTGACGCTGTCCCGACAAAGAACCCGCAGGACGGAATCCAACGTACCTAGCAACGACGTCCTGGTACTTCCAGCCAACCTCGTGGCTCAACCGACCGACGGTGCAGTACTTGCGGCCGGGCTGCAGTCTGAGGACACGGAGGGCCTGGGGAACGACCATCTTCTTCTTCTTGTCGTACGGGGGAGGAACACCCTCGAAAACCTTGAGGCGCTCAAGGGCAGCGGTACCACGGGCGGTCTTGTGGGGGATCATGCCACGGACGGCCTTGTAGAAAATGCGGGATGGAGCGCGGAAGTGGAAGGGACCTGGCAGGTGGCAAGAGAGTCAGACAATGTCCAATCCTAGCAAGCCAAGCAGCCGGGGCTACTGTATCTGGCGAATGCATTTCGGAATGTCCCTTACCTCCTCGTGTCGGGTTGTAGCGGGTCATCTTGCGCAGGTAGGCGTGGTACTTGACTGTTATAGCCCCAGCACGTCAGTCCCGCTCCGTCCGGTGACGTCGTCTTTGCCCCGCAGTTTTCGAGAAAAGCGCTCCGGTGCACATCGGCGGCGAATGCCCAATCCAAGCTGGCACCCTTGCGACCCATCCCATACTGCGCGGTAGACATCGGAGCAATGTTGGCACGTACGCTTAGCGCGGAAGAACTCGCCCGAGATGTTCAGGGCCTCGCAGCGGACAACAACGATCTTCTGACCACTGAGCAGCTGCTTGGCAACAATGCTGGCCAGGCGGCCCAGCAGGTGGCCCTTGCCATCGATGACGACCTGCAAGCAGACAAGGACGAATTAGCGACCGGTCCTAGATGGGACGCGCCCCGAGCAGAGCGTCATGCCGTGCCGCCCGTCCACGATGTTCCTGTGTCTGTCTTCTGTCTCGGCCTTGATCGGTACAATGCTGCAGTCTCGCCGCCACTCTCTGCCTCTCTGCTGGTCGCATATGTCTGGCGCGGCTTTCGGTAGCCGGCTCAGATCGCATTTGAAGTCGCGGCGGGATGGGCGTGTGTAACCGGGGTAGGATCCCGCGATGCATCAGGGCTGAAGGTCTGAGATGATTGACGGCACCCGGGGCGCCAGAGGCTCGCAACGCAGAAGAGTCGGACAGGACAGGACAGGACACAGGCATCGCGACGGGGCGGCCCCAAGCGATGTCATGTCGCAGGTGGTGGGCAGGATGACGCTGGCGGGAGAATGAACTCACAACCGACTCGAAGCTCGACATGACGGCGATGTTTGGTGGCCCGGGAGTAAAGAAAATAACAAGTCGAGTGAGACCAGAGACCAAACCTCGTGTCGGCGACGAAGTCTGCGATTCTGATTCCCAGATACTTTACCTCTGCGGTTTGTTGGTGAAGTCGCTGGCTGCTCGTCCACTCACTCGCAAAATTATTATCACAGTCATGGCTCGCGCAGTCTAGCCTGTGCTGTGGCTAGGGCTACCACCTAAAAAATCGGATGGGGCAGCGACGGGGCCGGGCGGGGGCCTGAGGCACAGTAGGGCTAGAGTGACCTTGTCAGGTGATTAAGGCGCGCTTCATGCCTGTGGCTGGTATCTGGATACGGAACCCCCACGTCGCATTGGTGTGGCTCGTGCATGCCCACTTTTGCCAGCCTTGTGGAGGGGTTGTGCACCGCAGCCAGAGCCCGATTGACGGTCACCTGCCCGGTCGGGATGGTCGAGAACCGGGTCTCGCATCCCCGCGAACGCAGGCTCGTGGAGCGGATAGCGGCCAAGCGAACTGTTGCACGAAACCAAGAAGCCATTTGATTGAACGATGCTCGAAGAAGCCTGGATGATCCCACCACCAGTCCACTGAGCCTCGTCTCGGGAACGTAAAACTGAAGAGTCCATGCCGTGAACCCCATCGACGGAGGACTCGTCTCCCAGACTGTATCGAATGCCCGTGTACCCATTCCAGCACACACGGACTTGACGATACTATACAAATTCCAATCCGCGAATGGCTAAGCCCATGTCGAAGGTCTAGGTCGTAAAATCGCCGACAAAGCTGTCGAGGTATGTGCCGAAAAAAGCAAGCCTGCACAGGTGTAGGGCTTCAAGTACAAATAAAGCAAAACAGAGCGGGGTACTGCGACGAAGGATACCGCTTGTCCAACGTAAAAAAAAAAAATGAAAAAATGAAAGCACCCAGCCGGGGCTTTACAGCGAGCGGGGCTCACCGGCCGGTTCTGTCGGCTTCGGGCACCATCTTGTCCGCCTTAGCCAGAACCCCCTGCACATCCTTGACCAGCTCCTTTCTCCTGGCCCTGACGGTCTCGTCACCGCCCGTATCAACCTCGTCCAGCTTGAAAATGACATTTCGCAGGATCGTCTCGGTGATCTTGAGATACTCTTCTTTACGCTTCTTCTCGTCCGCCGGCGGGTTCGTGACAAATTCTTCGGCTACCGGGCGGAGGGTGTCATTGAAGTTCATGGCGATCTTGTTCAGCGTCTCCATGGCGCTGCCGGGGGCGGCCGGGGGATAGGTGTACTCCTTGGGCGGCGCCGGAGTCGCCGGAGTCCTCGGAGTCCTAGGTGGTGCGGGAGAGTGCGACCTGCTACCCGAGCGCGGCCTGAGGTCGATGGGCTCGGGCACTCCCAGATTCGCGTTGCTGTCGCGAGTGCTGGTCTTGCTCCTCCTGTCGCCTCTCCTCCCGCTCTTGTTCTTGGACTTGGGTTTGGATTTATCCCCGTCTACAACGATGATCTCCTCGCCGGACTCGCTGCTCCCACCGCCTCCCACATCGTCCGGGAGGATGGCTAGAACCTCGCTCTTGTTCTTGATTCCATACCGGGCGGCCGGCATCTCGTCTTCCCTGAGCTCCTTGCCCTTGTAGTAGAGCCTCAGCCGGTCCGTCTGCTCGTCGGTGAGCTTCGTGATGAGTTGGATGCGCTCGCGGATGTCGATAGCCAGCACCTTGCCGTCCGCGATGGAGTAGGCAGGGAAATGCTCGGGATAGTAGATGTCCTTGAACTTGATCAAGATGATGTCATCGTCTGGGATCTCCAGCGCCGGGTCGGAGCGTCCAACGCGGGTACTGCTGGCGGTCGGATTGTCGTTGTAATACGGCGACTGGTCTTGCAAGTCCTCCGAGGTGATGTAGCTGAAGTCTTCATCCTGCACATCGGGCGGCTGTCCGTCGTGCCCCAGGCCGGAGCCGAAAGGCGAGATAGGGCCCCGCGGCCAAACGGACGACCAGCCGTACCGAGATCTTCCAGAATCCATTTTGCTTGTGGTGACAGCTCTGTTCTGAGTGGCTCGTGCGGCAACCGTCGGGAGGGCGCCGAGTAATATAGCCCCGGCTAGAGTTCCGTATACAGTGGTGGGAGAGAGGCCTGTCGTGGAGCGGATGTACTCTGACGACACTTTGGCGGCCGAAGCCAGGTGGAGGATGGTCGCGTCGACGTAGGACTGAAGGCCAGGAGGGAGTTTGGGGAAGAGCGAGGCGGTCAAATTGGCAACGTTGGCGAACGAGGCACCAGTGGATGCCAGGATACCCTGCCCTGAAGCCACCTTGACGGAGTTTTGTCGTCCTCGTGAGGACGCTGATCGAGGGGATTCGAGTGAGCTGTGTGGGTTGATCACGATCCAAATGACTGGATGGCGAGGGATCTCCTCAGCCGAGGGGTTCCTCGAGCCTGACCAATTACCCGCAAGACCCTTGCGGAGTGACCATAGGGCGGAGATGGGTGAGTCCTGGCCTGCACGGCGGTGGGGGTTGCGCTGTTGGGCAGCCTAGCGACAAAGAACCTGGTAACACAATCAGCAGAGAGGCGAGGAACAAAAAAATAATACTTGTAAAGGGGCTTTGCCGTCGGGCAGGCCGAACAGACAGAAGTGAGGGCGGCGCGGGGGAAAGGCCACGGAGGCGGTGCGAGAGAAGCAGGCTAGTATTGGCGGGGGTTCGACCTTGGAAGCCCCAAAATGCGCCGGGGTGGTTAAGTTTGTTTTCGCTGCGGCCCGGGCCAAAGTGCTTGAATGACGATTTTTGGGCAGAGACGATCAGCCACTCGAGCTGGACAGATGGCAGGACCAGCAAGGTTATTGTGTTTTTTATTTTATGACTGGGTCTTTGGGGATGTTGTCGCTCTTCTGTTGGCGGCAGTGGTCGTGGTGGAGCCACAAGGAGGGAAAGGCTCCAGCAACTTGGAACATGCAGGGAAAACCCAGGCAGTTCGCCTTAAGGCCTAACGGGGATGCCGCACGAGCAGGGGACTGGTGAGGAGCCCAAGCGCTGGATGATGACACGCCGCCATGAAAACGTTGGAGACAAGACAAGCCACAGCAACGCCGCTCCCGTGATCCCATCCCTTGCATGCCGTGACAATGGTCCTCCTGGTTGTCTTGCTCTTTTTCATCACGCTCGAAACTCATCACGCCTCATTTTATCGCGTGCCTTTTGCCGTTTACGCTCACTGCCATCGGGTTTGGCTTCCGCCTCAGCGCGCGGCTATCGTCTCCAGCCAAGAGCGGCCTTGTATCATGGCCCCGATTGCAGTTGGTCACGCATCTGCTCTCGGCATTCCTTTCAGGGAGGCCCTTAGGTAACCGCCACATTGTTATTACGTGAGGTTACTGAACTCCAGTTAGCGCAGTAGCATCCACCCTGACTCGGCCGGGTTGTGTGAGGCGAGCTGTGGCGACTGGGCTGGCAAGAGTGCCACAAGCAAACTCTTGACTCAACTTCGATGGCTAGTTTTGGATCCTGATGTGCACGCACGGATTGAGCACTGGGCGGTGTGATCCTATATCCAATATCGGCGTGCATATGAATGCCGTCGCGCGAACGCAGTGTGCTAGGAGCATCCGTGTTTCCCTAAGCCGCCTGAGCCTATGAAATGATGACAGCCACACAGCCTTAATGCTGTGCTCAGAGGCTGACATGGGGCTGAGCGATCGCCATCCCCGGTCCTAAGTTGATCGTCGGTAGTCTAGCGTCATGTTGCATCTAGTTCTATCCTAACACGCCTGATGCGCCTATAATGCGAGGCATACCGCGCAATTGACCATTTGGGTGTTACCATTTACTTAGAATGAAAGCGCTACCGTCAATAGCATGGAATGAGGAAGAAACGGTTTCGGAACGGGCAAGTGATGACCGATCTTCGATTTTGCCCCAGGGCAAATGGATCTCCCAGATCGAGGGCAAAGAGCACAACGAGTGCGGGATGACGAAGCTCCAAGGTTGACAAATCAACACATATGGATCCATATCCAATCAGAAATCCTGCGCATATGAGGGGCATGCGTCTGCTCCTCCGGATGCTAGAGTCGCCCAAATTTGGTTACAACAGCTCATGCAGTTGCCGTCGCTATTTGTCGTCTACCCGTACCTCCGAAGCTCCTTCCACATGCGCTGAGCACGCCAACAAGCGCATTGCCGACGTCAGAGCTCCACCATATATAACCTCGACAGATCTTCCGCCCCTCTCCACGCCTCCCCGCGTTTCTGGCTTCCCACTCGAGCCAACCCCAACCTTCCATGATCTCATCCTTCTTCAGATCGATATTCACTGGCAGACCATCTCTCGCAATGGCGGAAGCCGCAAAGACCAAGGCCCAGCAGCTGATCGATGACAACGCTGTCATGGTCTTCAGCAAGTCGTACTGCCCGTACTGCAATGCGACTAAGCGCAAGCTGACCGACCTCGGCGCCAAATTCAACGCCATCGAGCTGGATACGATAAGTCAGTAGCCCACATCCTGACGACTGCAGCGCTAGCGAGATGGTCCTACTTGTATCTATACTGACACACACCCCGCTTCTGTTTTTCGCAGGCGACGGCAGCGCCATCCAGGATGCCCTCGAGGAAATGACCGGCCAGCGTTCCGTGCCCAACATCTTCATCGCGAAGAAGCACATCGGTGGCAACTCCGACCTGCAGGCCCGCACGGACCTGACGACCCTGCTCAAGGACGCCGGCGCTTTAGCGTGAGGGAATTATATGGCCCAAGACAATTACGTTCGGGTGGACGCTAGAGCTGTCCACAAACATACATAGACTTACAAAGCGCCACCCATGGCAGGCATCGTCGTGGGAAAGGGCCGTTCCTTTGAGCGGAAGACGAAACTCTCCAGAGATAAGATTTGCCGAGGCGGGACAACATGAAATAGCTGCGTTTGCTATTAGACCTAGCCACTATTTCCCCAAATTCCCCAACGGGGAGTATGAACTATGTATAGTTGTGGTGATGGGCAACGGCTCGAAGCCATTCGTAGCCGATGTCTGATATACAATTCCTGGGTCTTTTTCTTTTCTTCGTGGAATTGGGTGCCTATACAACTTGAGCAGCAACGGTTCCGACCGGGCGCTCAACAAACTCCATGACGCCGTCAACAATACTTGCGCGGGCGGGCTCGCTAGCCACCTTCTTGCCCCCAAGCCAGTTGAGCCATAGGGCGCGCGATACTCTCTCGTCGTCCACTATGCCAATCAGCTCCCTCTCCCGCTTGGGCCTGCCATCCGAGTAGACAATACCGAGCTTGCCGCCGCCCTCGCGGACCAGGATGAGCTCTTGGGCCTTGGGCACCTTGCCCCTGTTGAAAACATGGCGGAACTGACGGACAGACTCGCCGAATTTGTTCTTGACAGCCGCGCTGTCGGCGCCATCCCCTCCCTGGGCCGCTTCGGCCTGGATCTTATCAGAGCGTGCCTGGATTGCCCTCACGAACCCGTCGCGGAGATGGTGGAAGTCGGTATCCCTGACGGGCAGGATCCGGAAGGCGGAGCGAGCGGGGATGCCCTCGCGAAGCAGCTCGTTCCATACCTCCTCGCTGTGGACGGGGTCGAGGAGCGCCTGCCGCAGCTCGTCCTTTTCGTTTGAAATCAGGGTCGTGGCTATCGGATTGACCCGTTTCACAAGCCGGGCCTGCAGCGCGGCGATGTCGGCCGTGGCGACGTAGAAGCCCACGACGTAGACGTTGATGGACAAGAAGCTGACGGAGCGCGTCCCGAGTCCGACCAGCGTGTACTCGGTCGTCTGCTCCGAGGCCAACGGGTTGACGATGGCCGTCGCCGAAACCGGGGCGGGAGCGGGAGCGGGAGCGTCCGAAACGGGTCGCAGGCTTATCGTCCTCGGGAAGTTTGGCACGGTCGAGTTGCCCGTCGGCACGATCTCGCGGCCCTCCTCGTCGCGGACCACCACCTTGCGCCTGGCATCGGTCAGGAGGGGGTCGTTCGGCGGTAGGGTCGAGTCGAGCTTGGCGGGCTTATCGAGGGCCTGCTTGAGCTTGACGGAGGTGTAGATGACGGAAATGACGCCCGCGATGGCGCCGGCGGTCAGGAAATTGCGGCGCATGCGCTGGTAGTTTTCCCGCTCCTGCGCTAGGCGCCGGTGGCTGAGCCGCTCGACCGCCCTGCCCGACGAACCCTTGCCCCGACTAAAGAACCTCCTCGGGGCGCATCCTAGATGCAGCAGGGGCTGGCGCGGGAGCTGCCGCAGGACTTGTTGGCGTAGCATTTTGAAATCGCGGAGATCCAAAGCGCGGCGTCAATGGATCACGGCATGAGTAGGGCAACTCCAAAGTCGATAGCGCCCGGTATTTGGCCACAAGAAGCGTGCCGCCCAAGCTGCCGGGTCGGTCGGATGGATTTTTTGTGGTCTGGGCTTCCCCCATTGTGTTGGGAAACACACGTCATTCGCGGATCTAAACATGCAAAAGATCCTCGTTTGGGAACCTCCAACTGCATGTCTGCTGCGGGGAGCACGAGTAAGGTGGTCAGTGCGCTTTGGGGGCCCAAGCAAAGGGGCCGTATCCATTTAAGCCATTTTCATACATAGACGCTGGTGAAGGTCAGCTCCATAAACAAGGTGACCAGCTAGCGAGCAACCCACGTGCAAGGCATCAATAAGGTGAAGACATGGTGTTGATGAGATATGTACGCTAGGCGGCAGGTAGTTGGTCAGCTCTCAACAGCGCAGGTCTCGTGGTTGCTACCCAAGTACGCTCGGACAGCAGATTAAGGGCAACGCGTGACATCTGGGCAACCAAGATTCCTATCCGCTTGTTTTTCCCAGAATATGGCCCCCAGACGAGGGAGAAAGGAAATGGATGGTTGGGCTGTCGATGGGGGCCGTTGGAAATAGGAGGGCGCTACGAAGACCAGTAAAAAGCAGCAGCTATAAATAAGATGTGCTGGTGTGCGAGGCTTGCAGGTTGGTACTACGTAAACCTTAGGCCCCCGCCTGCCATTCCCGCAACCGAGTGCGGAAAAGAGAGATGGGGCGGCTGCGCGACGCGGGGGGGCGAGCGATTGATTATCTCGATTTACCTGGAAGATGTTGTTATTTGACTCACAGTGGGATGTGAACGAAGCCAAGCTGATGCAGTCAAGCGCCGGTCCACCATGGCGGCCAACGAGCGATCTCTGACGACTTCGGAGTGGCATTAGTCGGTGCTGCTGGCGGTGAGGCAGGTTGCTGGGTGTTGGTGTCTGATCCCGCAAGGACCGCCCCGTCCCCGTCTGAACAGCGAGGTCTGCACAGGGCAAGGCCTGCTCCAAATGCCGCTCGACGTAGCTTTCAGTCGGGATTTCCCAAATGGCCAGGCGGGATCGCCGTCTCCGCCTGCGGCACCCCCGCCAGGGTCTCGGAATTCACCCCTAGCTGGGCGCACGTGGCGTGCATCAGCGAGCTTTTCCATCCCGTTGTCTTGGACTCATGTGTTGAAATGGGAACTCCCTTAGTGCACGCGGGGTGGATGTCACTGCGAGACTGTTTTCACTGGTTTGGTGGTCGGGAGGCCTAAGCTGTGCGGTGTGATGTGTGTCTGCGTGCTGGCTTCTGTGTGATGTATTAAATGCTTCGCCTTCGCTGTCCGCGAGCAGAAGCGGCGTGAGCTCAGAATTTGCTTCATTCGTTGATCAGACTCTCCTTCTCTGGCCATATTTGGGCTCCTCTTCACCAAGTGGAGTCCTGCGTTGCACCAAAACGAGGCTGAAAGCGGCCAATGAGCCCCACTTGCGGCGGTTCCGTTTCGCCTCCCACTGAACCAGCCTGCTGTTGCCCGTCCAAATAGGGAATCTTAGCAGGCTTGACCCATCACGCAACTCAATCCAGCGACAAGTACCCAACGCTGGATTCGACACCTGCCGGGCAGCAATCATCCAGAACCTCGACACCACCCGGCCAAATAGCACAGCTGCTTTCACCAGCGCGGCCCAAACCGGTTTGGGCTGGTTGTTGAGGTGTGTGGTCGGACTCTCTGACGTGCGTGCGTGCTGGCGACTTTGGCCTCGGGCTGTCCTCCCCTTTGGTCTTTGGTGCATGCCCTAGGTCTGGTTCCCTCCCGCGACCCGGCGAGCGGGACCCCGCTTGTGTCCTCCATTTGAACCGACCAGGCCTTGACGTACCTGATCATAACCGCCCACCAACCTCCATCGTGTTTTTATCCGCCTAACCCCTACCTACCGCCAAAACCATATCTCGCTTTGACACGCGCTTCCGCTGTGCTTTCGACCTTCTTCGTTTTTTGTTCACCACCTGCCGTCTCGTCCTTGCGACTTCTGCAAAGGTTGCCTGTCGGCTGCTGGCTGTGATTCGACTGCCTCCGTCGGGCTCCCCCAAACGCGCGCAATCAGCGATAGAGTCAAGCCCCGAGAGTCACCACCCGACATCCCGCCCATCGCCCGCCCATCCCCTGGCCTCGCTGCTAGCCCTGACGATTGACGCCCTGCCGTATCCGGTCATCGAAGCCAGCCATGTCGTCCGCTACCGGACCCGGGCCTGGACCCGACGCCTCCCAGATCGCCCTCGCGACGCGACCCGAGAGGAGACAAGCCCAGCCACAAGCGCCGTCGCTCGACGCTATCGCGACGCAGACGGAAGCCCAAGACTCGCGGTCTTCCTCGTCGACCAACTCGCCGGCGCCGAACGAAATCGAGGAGTCCGACTTCTACCTCGGCTCCAACGACTCGCAATCGTCGCTCGGCGTCCCCAACATCCAGGACATGCAGGTCACCGACGATGTCAATTGCCTGCCGCCCATCAACCGTCTGCCCAACGAGATTCTCATTAGCATATTCTCGCGCCTGTCATCCCCGGCCGACCAGCTCCGCTGCATGCTCACTTGCAAGCGCTGGGCTAAGAACACGGTCGACCTGCTGTGGCATCGTCCCTCGTGCACCAGCTGGGAGAAGCATTCGATGATCTGCCAGACGCTCGGCCAAGAAGCTCCGTACTTTGCGTACCCTCACTTCATCAAGCGTCTCAACCTCGCCGCCCTCGCCGACAAGGTCAACGATGGAAGTGTCATGCCCCTGTCCGTGTGCAACCGCGTCGAGCGCCTCACTCTGACGAGCTGCAAGGGCCTCACCGACTCGGGCCTGATTGCCTTAGCCCGGGACAACAGCCACCTGCTGGCGCTTGACATGTCGTCCGTCGACCAGATCACCGACGCCTCCATCCTCGCCATCGCCGAGCACTGCAAGAGGCTTCAAGGCCTCAACGTCTCGGGCTGCACGCGCATCTCCGATGAAGGCATGGCGGTCCTTGCTCAGAGCTGTCGCTACATCAAGCGGGTGTGTATTCCTTGCGGTGGCCCCTACAGCTACCACAGCGTAGTAGAGTTTCTTTTACTGACGGGTGCCGCTCGGAACAGCTCAAACTTAACGACTGCAGGCAGCTTGGCGACAAGGCAATCCAGGCTTTCGCAGACAACTGTCCCAACCTTCTCGAGATTGACCTGATGCAGTGCCGCCAGGTTGGCAACGCTGCAATCACCAGCGTCCTGTCAAAGGCCCTGTCGCTCCGCGAGCTTCGCCTCGTCTTCTGCGAGTTGATCGACGACGCCGCGTTCCTGTCACTGCCGGAGACCCGATTCGAGCATCTGCGCATCCTCGATCTGACGTCGTGCTCGCAGTTGACCGATCGCGCCGTAGAGAAGATCATCAGCGTCGCCCCCCGTGTGCGCAACCTAGTTCTGTCCAAGTGTAGGAACATCACGGACGCCGCCGTGTATGCCATTGCCGAACTTGGGAAAAACCTGCACTATGTGCATCTCGGCCATTGCCACCACATCACGGACGAGGCTGTCAAGAAACTGGTTGCCAAGTGCAACAGGATCCGGTACATCGACCTCGGCTGCTGCACCCATCTGACCGACGACTCGGTGACCCAGCTGGCAACGCTGCCAAAGCTGAAGAGGATTGGCCTTGTCAAGTGCTCTGGCATCACAGACGAGAGCATTTTTGCCCTAGCAAAAGCAAATCAGCGCCACCGTCCGCGCCGGGACGCGCAGGGAAACCCAATTATGAACTCGTACTACAGCCAGAGCAGCCTTGAGCGTGTTCATCTGAGCTACTGCACAAACTTGACCCTGAAGGCAAGCCCTCCGTCTCCATCACTGTATCGCCGGTCGCTACTTTGCTCCTGGGACGACCACATGGACGCTAACATTTTTCTGCTTTTTGCTTTTCAAACAGGGTATCATAAGGCTTCTGAACTCGTGCCCTCGCCTAACCCACCTCAGCTTGACTGGCGTCCAGGCGTTCCTTCGAGAGGATTTGAGTGCGTTCTGCCGAGACGCGCCACCAGGTACGAGGAGATTTTGCTAGGTTGCAAACGAGTACATCCCCCTCGTCCGGCAGAAACTAATGGTCGTCGTGGCTACTTCCTGTGCAGAATTCACGGAGCATCAACGCCAAGTGTTCTTGGTGTTTTCCGGCGATGGCGTCAAGAACCTCCGGCGGTACCTTAACTCGGGTGCCTTCGCGGAGTTTCACGATGGCAGAGGTCCTACTTACCAGCCCAGGAGGCATTCCCTGCCGGGCGGTGGGCCGCTTGGACCGGGAACGAATCATCTGCAGGCCACGTTGGACGCATCGTTTGACACCGAACAGGAGCCGGATGCGATTGACGATGACGATGGCATGGAAGACGGGGACGGCATGGTTGTTGACGCACAACCATTCATCAACAACAACATGCCCCTGAACCATGGCATTCCGATTCCGCCCTTTACGCACTATGCGATCGCGGGCGCCGCAGGCGCCCCTCAACCGCCTCCGCCGCCCGCGGCTCCGGGAGCGCCCGGACCGCAGTATGTCCCCGCTGGTGTCTTCACCGGCGTTGGCTTCGCTGGGCCCGGGTATCACCATCCTTTTGTGCTGCCCGCGAACTTAAGCACGCCCGTCCCTCCATACTCTCACGGCGCCACTCTCGAGGCTGGATTGGCGGGGCCTTCCGCCGGCATTTCCGGCCCCGGCGCGAGCGCCACAGATGCCGGCCAAGCACAGATGAACGGCGACCTTGGGATCTCGACGACATCCACGGCGTCAGGGGCCGGCACTGCTGGCTCCAGTGCAGGGCCAAGCACGGCGCCCTTACAGAGCATTGCTGCTCTCTCCAGTATCCGTGAAGATACCCCAAACGAACTGCCGGACGCGGAGGAGAGCCCTGCCAGTTCGAGCGGCAATAGTCCTCCGCACGCCTGAGCTAGTTCATTCCCGACGGCTTCGCGCTTTTACCGTTCCATGGAGGCTGATAATACTCTATACACCCTCGAGAGATTCGGCACAACAGGTCCGTCGCTGTTTATCGATACGTGTATTTTTTTTTCTTCCTCTCGGAAGGCTCACTACAGGCCACAAGAACTTCCATCGGATTTTTAACCGACACAAATTTCCTTGGGGATTATGGGAAGGCACCATAAAATTGTACTTGTCCAGCATTGTCATTCTTGTGAGACTGGAGTCTCCTACCCCACTGTTTTCAACCTCTTCTGTTTTGTTTTGCTTTACTTATCGTCTTGCATATTCCTTACATTTGACTTTGCCCTCCGCGTCTGTTGGGTTTGGGCGATCGCGCGTGTTTCCCAGAATAGGGCGGCGGTTCGATTTGGCGGAGGTGGGCGTCAGCAGATGCGGCATACGAAGAAGGAAGGATAGATGTCTGTATACGCCATGTGGGCCGGGGTCGTATTGATTTCTTGTTTTTCTCTTTCCTTTCTGTTATTGCTCTGTTGATGGCGTATACATACGGCTGCGAGGCTTGCGCAGAGGAGAGTCTGACTCTTATCCCAAGACGCGAGTGTTTTAACGGTTGTAGTCATATTGGTATCGTTGTTCTATATTTCCTGGCGGTATAGAGATCGGTCTTGTGTTTGGGCGTGGGAGTACACCAAAGCGAGGTGCCCCTGACGGAAGAGAAGGGCCAGGATGGTCATGCGTATGTGCACAATGATCAAGAAGAGCCTTGGCGGCTCAGAGTTAGGAGGTAGCAAGAGAGCATTCCCAGCATCAAGCCCAATGTCTGAATAATATTTTCTTTTTCCTTAGCAGGGTGCCCCATCGCCTCGCAGGCTGACGCACGCCGTTTCGGAGACATGCGAAAGGGAGTGGGCCAGCCCAGGAAGATGGCAGGTGGCTTTTGAGACGAGACTGCTTGCTCAGGAGTTGCGCCCGGTTATCCGATTTGGGAATCCCTCGAGGAGCTAGGTAGCTACCTAGGTGTAGGTACCTAATTCAAAGACTTTGTCTTACACGCACCCATGTGCTCGTCATCTGCACACTGACGCCAGCCATCCCGGTCTCTTGGCAGGGGGCGTGAAGTCGTCGTCGTCGTCGCGTCGGCGGCACATTGGCTCGGGGCTGGAATTGTGGGGGCGGAAGGAGCAGGTGGGGGATGACCTTGACCTGGGAAGAACAAGCTTTTGGCGAGGCAGTGCCAAATCCACCGCGGCAAACAAGAACATGAGCAAACACGGGCCTCTGACGCCGGGCCAACCTGGCTCGCACCAGGGGCCCAGGCCGGAGCCTTAATATCACTTCACCTGTCAACCGGTCGTCTCTAGATTATGAGCGATATACAAACGCGCTGTTACGCCTCTACGCCGCGCCCGCTAATTTCAAACCGCCGTTGCTACCCTCACCCGCTGCGTCATCCGCCCTCGCCCATCTAATGGATCCTTCGAGCCGTCTAGACCAAGAAAAAACAGCAGCGACAGTCCGCGTACGCAAATTGCGCCTGTTTCCTCCTACTGCCGACTCGCGCGCACGCTGGAGCCATGGCTTTCTGGCTGAGGTGTCCACCAGGTCTTCCCCTTTCTCTCTCTGTGCCTCTCCGTCGCTCGCCTCCCGCCTCCCGCCTCCGCAGCTCGCTCTCCGCCCAGGTCCCTCCCTAATCTCTCGTCGACCTCGGATCGCCAGTGCTGCGTTGCATGCATGTGCCTCATGTCGGCTACAGTAGGGACTAGAATCGGGACGAACTGTCACAGGGGCCGAGGCCTCCTGCTGGCTCCACGATCCCACTCTGTTGCTGCACCTGGGACGAAAAAACTGGGCAGTCGGCCATTGGACGGCCGCCTGCCTCCCTGAGTTTCTTCTACCTACCTACTGTTGCATGCTCTGCGCCCCCTTCTTGAGCTCGATCCGCGCTGGTCCTTGGGTGGGCGGCAGCCGGCCGCTGGCGTCTCAAAGGGACTGACCGCCATAAGACCCTCACAGGTGGAGGAGACGACGTTATTTCCCGTTCACCATTCAAACATCACCAACGTAACGGGAATGTGGGTATCTACTTGCCAGACGGAGACTGGGACTGCTGGCCGCGGGCGGTCTGAGTAAGACGGTCGCCGCGGGAATTTCTTTTGCTGGAAGTCTCGCCCACCTACCTACCCTCGTGATAGGGACATCAGAACAAACAGTATTTGTCTGGTACCGGCGCTACCCCCTCGAGTATAAAGGGCGCCGGCACGCTAGCGCCTTCACGGCTTGAGTCTCGGGGTCTCTCTGCTCTAAACCTTGTTCCTAATACATCTCATCACGCATCTGGGTCTTCTTTTCTATTTCTCCTCCCTGTCTCCTCGGAATGGATCGCATAGAACCTGCTACGCCTGCGTCTCCTGGCCGCCAGGGAATCAAATGGGAGCCCGCAGATGAGGAGGCTGGGCAGGGCCAGAGAGGGCGTCCGCACCTGCGAAGAACGCACTCTCGCGGCTCCATGTCGACCTACAGCGCCCACTCCGCAGCTGCCTCCATCGACCCGTCTGCGGCCATTCCGATCCAATACCGCATTCTGTAAGCTCAAGCTTGTCCAGATGACACTGATATTGTATATTCACGGGCAGGTCTCTGTTCTGCCTTATGCCTATGTGGTCTATCCCTTGTCCTATTCTTTGTCTGTATTTCCTTGCCTATTTCCTCTATCTTTTATTATCTCTTTTCCTGTCTCTTTTCCTGTCTCTTTTCCTGTCTCTTTTCCTGTCTCTTTTCCTATCTGCTTTCCTATCTCCTTTCATGTATGAAAATCTCTCATATTCCTGCATTTTATTTACACTTTCTCTTTGCGGGTGTGGCGCCTTAAAGGAGAACTGATATGCCTTGCTGCACTAGTGGGAGCACTCACATACCTTTTTACAGTCGCTTGAGGGCTTGTTGCCTGTTTGGTTCTGGGTGCGCCATCCTTTGTTGGTTGAAGCTTATTCTGACCATGCTGGCGGTGGCTTCCCAGGTCCATCGACGTCGGGGATTACCAGACCAGCGCCGGGCAAGCAAAGAAGAAGGATGTGGTTGTGACAGGTAAGAGGTTTCTTCCTCTTTCCTCCCCCTCCTCTTTCCCCTTTCATTTTTCCTCTTTCCTTTTCCATTTTTTTCTTATAAGTAATAAAAATATGGTTTTTCTAACGTTTATATCCTCCTTTCCATCACTTTCTAGATCTTGCCGATCTCGAATGGCATAGGATAACAGTCGAGGAGCTCGTACGCCGACTCTCTAGTTCCATTAAGGACGGGCTTTTAGAGGAGCAGGCGCAGCGGCGGGTTAAGCAGTATGGCAAGAACGCGCCCACACCGCCGCAGTCGCGTCGCGTGCGGCAGACGCTGGGCTATTTCCTCAAGGGCTTTGGCCCTATTCTCCTTGCTGGCTCGGTCCTGGTCTTTATCGCCTGGAGGCCCCTGGGCGGCCCGCCGCAGACGGCCAACCTGGCACTGGCCATCGTCCTGCTTGCCGTCTTCTTCATCCAGGCCGGCTTCAACATGTGGCAGGACTGGTCCAGTTCCCGCGTCATGGCCTCCATCAAGACCATTCTCCCAGACGAGTGCCTGGCGCTCCGCGACGGCGTCCAGCAGGACCTGCTGGCCCAGGACGTCGTGCCTGGGGATGTCGTCGTTATCAAGGCGGGGAACAAGCTGCCGGCCGACGTCAGGCTCTGCCAGGCCTCGTCTGATGCCAAGTTTGACCGCTCCGTTTTAACCGGTACGACTGACATTCGAATCAAATTTGTTGCATCTTCCACTTTTACGATTTTTGAAGAAACTAAAACTAACTGTTTTTCTCCCAGGTGAATCTGTCCCGCTTTCCGCCTCGGTGGATTCGACCGACAACAGCTGCCTGGAAACACGATGCATCGGCCTCCAGGGCACGCACTGCGTGTCGGGGACTTGCGTCGGAGTCGTGGTAGCCACTGGAGACAGGACTGTCTTTGGCCGGATCGCCAAGCTCACGAGCGAGCCGAAGAAGGGCATGACGACCCTGGAAAAGGAGGTGGCCAACTTTTGTCTGGATCAGTAAGTGGCTCCCGAGATGCATAAAGGTGCCCATCCAGTGAGCTGACAACTAACGCTGTCACTCCCAGTCTGCTCTATTATGTTGCTTATGATCGTCCTGGTTGTGGCCCCCTGGTTAGTACAAGATTTCCTGGACGCTTTTGCATAGGCTCTCGCTGACCATGACTTTGGATCTGAAACTAGGGCTGGCTGGCTGCGGAAAGAGCATCCTAACTGGATCAACGTACCCAACCTTATCGTCAGCTGCGTGTCCGTCGCCGTGGCCTTTATCCCCGAGGGTCTACCAGTGGCACTTACGGCCAGTTTTACCATCAGCGCCAACATGATGCGCAAGAACAAGGTCCTCTGCAAATCACTATAAAGACGGTCGAAACCCTGGGGGCAGTCTCCGTGATTTGCTCGGACAAGACAGGGACACTAACGCAGGTGAGCATTCCGCGATATGGAGTCCCTGAAATAGGGACTTCTGTTTGCTGATATTGCCTGACAGAATAAGATGGTGGTCACTGAGGCGGCTGTCGCTGGCCGATCATGACGGCGGAGGATGCGCACGACACGCTCCTCGCAAGCCACGATGCCTCGGAGCTGGCGGGCAACGCTCTGGAGCAGCTCCGGACGGTGGCCGGTCTCTGCAACGCAGGCGAATTCGACGCGGCCACGCAGCACCTGGAGCTCAAGGAGCGCCGGGTCCGGGGCGACGCAACTGACCTGGCTATTCTGCGCTTCGCCGAGAGCCTCGGGTCTGTGGCCGAGTCCAGGCGCTTCTGGCACATGCGCTTCGACGTGGCCTTCAACAGTAAAAACAAGTTCATGATTAGAGTCTTCAGCAATGCCAACCTGCGCCGGGCTCGCCGAGGCCATCCCCACCGATACCTGCGCCATATTCGAGCCGGGCGACCTGCTCCTCACCATCAAGGGCGCGCCTGACGTCTTACTGCCCCGGTGCTCCCGCTACGTGAGCAAGTCGGGTGCCTCCATCACCCTGACGCCGGCTATGCTGGACAAGATCGAGAAGACTAAGAACGGCTGGTCGGCGCAGGGCCGGCGCGTGCTCCTGCTGGCCCACAAGCCCATCTCGCGGAGCTCGCTCAAGAACTCGGTCGCCTCATCGGGCTTCGAGCGCGAGATGACGGAACACGTGGCCTCGGGCCTGACCTTGGTCGGGCTCGTGGCCATCGTGGACCCACCGCGGCCCGAGATCCCGGAAGTGGTCGGGACGCTGCGTCGGGCCGGCGTGCGCATCTTCATGGTCACGGGCGATTTTGCCCTCACGGCCCAGGCCATCGCGCGGGAGTGCGGCATCGTCACGAACCCGGACAGCGCTGTGGCCGGCATCTCGGCGCTCTCGCGCGACGCGGTCGCCGCGCCTCCGCCGCCCAGCACCAAGCACAACAGGGGCGGCGTCGCCGTCGACTCGGACGCCGACGCGCTGCCGGCCTCGGTCGTGCTCACGGGGGCCGACGTGCAGACGCTGATGCCGGCGCAGTGGGACGCGCTGGTCGGGTCGTACAGCGAGGTCGTTTTCGCGCGCACCACGCCCGAGCAGAAGCTCAGGATTGTGCGCGAGCTGCAGGCGCGCGGCCAGGTTGTCGGCATGACGGGCGACGGCGTCAACGACGCGCCCGCCCTGCGCGCTGCCGATGTCGGCATCGCCGTCGGTGGCGGGTCGGACATCGCCGTCGAGGCTGCCGATATGGTCCTTCTCGACTCGTTTGGGTCTGTCGTTGACGCTGTGAGATATGGACGGACAAGTGAGTCTCTTTCTTTTGGATCCCCGTTGATGGTTTAAACATGGATTTTCTTTCCCCTCGGTTTCCTTGCTATTGCGATCAAGGGGTCATCAATCTAACACGCCATGGATCCGCAGCGTTTGATAACCTCAAGAAAACCATCGCCTACCTACTCTCCGCCGGCAGCTTTTCCGAATTCTGGCCTGTCATGACCAACGTCGCGTCTGGTTTGCCCCAGATTTTGAGCAGCTTTTCTCATGATTATTATCTGGCAAGTATTATTAGTTTGTTCGATATACGATGAAATTATTCCTATATACATATAAACTAATTTTCCCCTCCCTCCAGCTGCTTTGCCGACAGCCTCGCCGCCACGTCGCTCGCATACGAAAAGCCCGAGGCCGACGTACTGCTGCGCCCCCCGCGCCGGGTCGGCGTCGACCACCTGGTGGACTGGAAGCTGATCGTGCAGAGCTACGGCGTCGTCGGCATGATGGAGACCACGGCCTCCTTCGCCATGTCGTACTGGTACCTCGAGCGCCAGGGCATCTCCTTCTCCCGCACCTGGTTCACCTTTGGCGCCCTCCCGCCCAACGTGGACCCGCAGTTTTACGCCGACCAGCTCAAGGTGGCGAGCTCAGTATACTTTGTCACCCTTGTCGTCATGTAGGTTCTCCCGGTTCACTCTCCTTCTTTTTCTCTTTTCCTATCTCCCTTCCTATCCTATTTCCTATCCTATTTCCTCAATTATCACGTTATCCTTCTCTAACCCCTCTCCGTTCGCATCAGGCAATGGTTCAATCTCCTCTCCGTGCGCACTCGCACCCTGTCGCTGTTCCAGCACACCCCCTTCGGCAACAAGGAGACGCAGAACCTGTGGCTGTTCCTGGCCGTTGCCTTCGCGCTCGCCATGACCTTCTTCTGGCTCTACGTGCCCAGCCTGCAGGCCGTCATCGACATAACGCCGGTCCCCGTCGAGTACTGGTTCCTACCCATGACGTTCGGCCTGGCCATCCTACTGCTCGACGAGGCTCGCAAGTTCTGCGTCAGGAGGTGGCCGCGCGGCTTCCTCGCCATGGTGGCTTGGTAAGTCAATGGGCGCATGTACTGTACATGATGTCTGGCTGGCTGGCCGGGGTAGGGGCTTGGACTTGAGATTTTGGGCCTGGCTGGTGGGTGGGTAGGCGCGCTTGTTGGGCGTTGTTGCGGTTTTGACTTTGGAGGCAGACGCGGGTTTATTTCGTAATTAATACATATTTTCACGTTGACACGCCATGGGCTGCCACAGAAGGCGGTTAGCTTCCTTGGGCCGCATACAAATCAGAAAGAAACCAGTACACCAAAGGGAAAGGTCAATTAAAAGAAATAGGAACGGGAGTAAGAAAGAAGATCGGGGAAAAAAAAATAGGAAAGAAAAGGAGAAAGAAAAGGAGAAAGAAAAGGAGAAAGAAAAGGAGAAAGAAAAGGAGAAAGAAAAGGAGAAAGAAAAGGAGAAAGAAAAGGAGAAAGAAAAGGAGAAAGAAAAGGAAACAGGAGAGGTAATAGTAGAAAAAATAGGATAGGAAAAGGTAAATAAATATATCGGTTAAATTTTTTGCCGATTAAACGGTGTAATCGGCTCTTTTTTGAGAGGTTATTTAATGTTGCCAATATACCCAAAGTGGAAAAAAAAAGTCAGGACAAGTCCCTCACTTTTGCGCCTTATGGTGTATTGCTTTTTTCTGGTCTGCGTGGAAAATCTGGGCACAATGGAGCCCGTGGAAATGCCGAAATAGAACAAGCAAATAAACGTCACAAACAGTCGTATGCATCAGCAGCACGCATCCCGGTGCTTGGGTATCTGGGTATACATAAAACTACTTCCTTGCTTCCCGTTATTTTGGTTCGTGAAAATGTGCTCTGAAATCCCAATAAAATGTTCAAATGCCAAGGACAGACGTAACCAGCAAAATCAAGTCGCAGGTACAATGTTTAAAAATCATCAGTGACCGGCTTCACCGAAGGGGTAGTTGAACTTGAGTAGCCCGTTAAGGCCACCGACCCAGCCGTCGTCATCATCGCTGATGCCCTGAACGTCGGCTTTTCCAGGAGCACGGATGACGCAGGGGACACCGCCCCTCCAGGAGCCGTCCGTAGAACGGCCGACCGTCTCGCCCTCGACGTGAACCTCCATGCCGATGCCCACGCCGGCGCGGCGCTTGCCATCGATGCTGACCTCGAGCTCACGACCGCGGTTCCTGTCGCTGAGCCGCAGGGTGACCTTTGTGTTGAGCGGCAGGACCAAGGGCCGGAAGCTGAGGCTGCGCGGGCAAATGGGGGTGATGAGGAGCGAGCCGACGAGCGGGTGGATGATGGACCCGCCCGCGCTGAGCGAGTAGGCCGTCGAGCCGGTCGGCGTGCTAATCAGGATGCCGTCGGCGACGGCCTCGGTCAGGAAGTGGTTGTTGAGGTAGATGTCGATGATGGCCAGGTGGGGGTGCGGGCCGCGGTGGATGAGAAGCTCGTTGATGGCGTGTATGCCCGCTGGAGTCGCCCTGCCATACGTAGGTGAGGGATAGGGTGAGGCCGAGGAGGGAGGTGGGCGCGTCGCGCTTTCGTCGCGGGGGTCGTCATGATCATGGCGAGGCTCGGCGGTCGAGGTGGGCATCAATTGGTTATTGATGTTGACGCCGTGCTCGTCGTAGACGCCCACCTTGAGCCGGTGGCGCAGGAGTACCTTGGATGTGCGGCTGGGCCCCATGGACCTTCCCGTGTGGCCCTCCCAGCCCGAGGGCGGGTGAGGGGATGCGTCCTCGCCGATGCGGGAGACGGTGGGCGTGGGCGAGGAGAAGCCGTTGTCCAGGACGCCGGCGGCCGTCTCCGTGTGTGGCGCGTACAGGTCCTCGACGGCGACGCCGCTGCCGCTCATGTAGACCTCCCTCCAGGCGCGCTTGTACTCCTCGAACTTCCATTCGCCCAGGAAGCCGACGGACCCCATGCTGAAGGAGAGAATGGGAGGGACGCTAGCCTGCAGGGAGAACAGGCTTGCGGCGCGCAGGATCGTGCCATCGCCGCCGAGGGTGGTGACGAGGTCAATCTTGTTGGGGAACTGGAGGCTCGGGTCGCCGCCGCTGGTGGTGTAGATGGGAAATGGCAGGCTCTCGTGGATGGCGCTGGCGATGCGGCTCTCGAAGACAAGATTGAGGTCGGGATAGTTGCTGTGCAGGTGCTTGGCGAAGGCGACGGCCGAGAGGGTGACCTGCGGGGCGTGTAGCTTCGGGATCAGAAGGATATTGCGCGGCGGCTGGGGCCAGTGCAACAGCAGCAGCGACGAAGCCGCGCTCTCCTGGTACTTGGGGATAATGCGGTCGGGGAGCGCAGACACGTCGAAGATCTCGAGCCTGGGCCGAGTCGCAGAGAAGTGCCGCCTTGGTGGCGTCCCTGGTGCGCGGAGCCCCGGAGCGTCCCAGCATACAGGTCTGCGGCCATGGCTGGCGGTAGAGGCAAAGCGAGTGGCCGAGCCGGCGGAGCAACCGAGGAGGGGTCGAGCGAACAGCAACGACTTCGAGCCTACTTGGAGGCATGTCGCAGGCCGCAGAGGCATGGTAAGACGTTGGAAAATAACAGCTGGAGGGCTGGCTGTTTTGTTGGCCCCGGACGGGCGGAGAGAGGTGGGGCGTCAGAGTCGGTACCTGGCAGCTCGAGGGAGCTACCATGCGGAGTGCATCATAGCTGTGCGCACCCTCTTCGCAGCTTGACGCAGAACGAACGGACACTGACGATGCTGGTTGGCGCTGACGACAGGAGGCCGCAAGCGGCCGCGGGGAAGCACGTCCGAGTAGGAGTCGGAGCTAGTAGTCGTTTGATTCTGGTAGTTGGTCCCAGTCGGGCGGACGCCTTTTGTTTTCCCCTTTTTTTTATTCTTTCCTTTCGAACGGGACGTTGCAGACCAAACTGCCAATGAACCTTGCCCAAGCTCCCTCCGACCACTCGGGCCGTGTGGGGAAACCCCACATTTGATCGTTGTGGTGCAGCCTGGGGCGGGGGATGGCGCCATCCCAGGCTCGGCATTTCTTTGTAGCCGTTTTCCGGCTTCAACTGGCAGCGTCGGCACTTCTCGTCAAAAAGAATGCGCTCTGATGGATTGGTGAGATAACGACGTTTAACGGATCCTCAGGTAGGCACGTTCCTTTATAAGCCTATAACCAATTCAATATGGCGCGCACATTCACCTCAGATGGTCGGCCGCCAAGTGACTACCTAGTCTAAACCAAGCTGAGCTTGCGAGAGTCAGCAGACAAGGTGGTGGGACGCTTGCGCAAAGCCAAAAGTTTGGCAGCAGTGGCATGCCCATGACGATGACCCGGCCGACGGTGCGATGCATATGACCGTCGCAGGGCTGGGGAACAGCACAGCGTCTGCGTAGCCCAGCACTCCCCTGCCCAGTCCCTACGCCTGGTTCTTATCCTTTTCGACTCCTCTTGCGGGACGTCAACTCCGCTCCACCAACAGAGTTCTGATCGCATCCTTAAGCGTTGATGTAGGTGTGTGCGGGTGAACGGCGACGAATGCGCCGTTGCTTGTTCTTTATTCCTTGTTCCCGCAAACGCTGTCGACAACGGTCAACGCCCTGTCGGCAGCAGCCAACAACGCTCGCCGACGTCAGCAGAGCCTTCCAATCGCCCCATCACCAAAGGCACTCTACCCCGCGCACGCGAGCACCGCCAGGGGCCTGCCCGGCCCCACCTCCTCGTGCCTTAGCGTAGGTTCTGCCTAATCCGCGCCTGGTCTCGGGCTCCCGCTAGCAACCCGCAAGTGTAGTAGGTGGCCTCCGTCGCCGCGGGCTTTCCCTGGGGCTCAGCTGATATCCACTCTGTTTGCCCAGCGGTTCGTCTTTCTGCAACGTCTTAACGTCTTCGCAAGCTGTCTTCATAGCTCACCTTCCGTCTCCGTTTCCCGCAGCTCCAAACCCCTTCGAGCCGTGCGCTTCCGCCGCCGACGACGCATCCTCCGGGCCTGCCGCCGATCAGAGGAAGCGAGACCTCGACCTCCCTGTCCCCACAGCCCCCGCAGCCATGACGACGGAGCTGCGGCAACGCGTCAGGCCGCCGGCCCAAGCTCCGGATGCGCCGACAATACCCGCTACGAAGCACGAGCTCGACCTCGAACATCCCTCCGGCGAGCAGAAATATGGTCGCGCAAGACAGATGTTTAGGCAGATCTCCTTCGGCCTCTATTTTGTCATATGCGTCCTTGGGTAAGTCCGAGAAGCGGCGACGGAGCTGTTGCGATCCCAGTGGGTCAGCCGACATGCTGGTATGCTATCTATCGACGGTGCGCCGCTGACTTTTGACCTTCGCCGCGTCGGTTCTCGGCCCCTTCTAAAGCATAGCCACCGCTCAGTTCATCGGCGCGCCGCTCTACTGGATCAACCGTGACCTGTACTACGCGTACATGGCCGTCACCAAGCAATACTTCGGCATCACAATCACCACCATGACCAAGTGGTGGGGCCCTACCATCATCCGTGTCAGCGGCGATGCCTCGGTTGCCGGTCAGATCACCCAAGCCAAGGACGGACGGGTCGAGTTTGGCTTTCCCAAACGCCTCGTCCTGATCGCCAACCACCAGGCACGTTTGCCCAAGCCCTAGGACAAGAGAATGGACTTGACGGTCCAGAGTCACTCTTTCGTAGCTAGGAGCTAACATGAACACGATACCACTGACAGATCTACACAGACTGGCTATATCTGTGGTGGGTGGCATATGCCAACGACCCACAAACGCACGGCTGGATCTACATCATCCTAAAGGAGTCGCTCAAGTACATACCCATCATCGGCACCGGAATGATGTTTTATGGGTTCATCTTCATGTCGCGCAAGATGGCTGTCGACCAACCCCGCATGGCCCATCGCCTGCAGAAACTCAAGGTCAAATCTGTCGACCCCTCGACCGACGAACGCTCTCTGAACCCCATGTGGCTCCTCCTCTTCCCTGAGGGCACCAATGCCTCGGACAAGGGGCGTATAAAGTCGGCCCAGTGGGCGGGAAAGATGGGCATCAAAGACCCCCAGCACCTGCTCCTGCCCCGCAGCACCGGCATGTACTTTTGCCTCAGCGAGCTGAAGGGGACAGTAGATTACGTCTACGACTGCACCGTTGCCTATGAAGGCATCCCGTAAGACCCAGCCCATCCTACCACCCCCCTGTGTGCTCCTACGCATCCCCGCTAACCGCAGGCGCGCCCCCCGCCACCGCAACCCGCAGCCGCGGTAGGTTCGGCGAGGAGTTCTTCACCCTCTCGAGCACCTACTTCCAGGGCCGCCCTCCAAAGTCGGTCAACTTCTACTGGCGCCGCTTCCCCGTCTCCGAGATACCTCTCGACACGCCGGAAAAGTTCGACCTTTGGCTCCGCGAGCGCTGGTACGAAAAGGACGAGCTCATGGAGCAGTTTATGGCCACCGGTCGCTTTCCCCCTCTCGGCAGCAACGGTTGCCTCGGTACTGACGCCGGCGCCGATGCAAAAACCGATGGACCCGGCTTTATCGAGACCGAGGTCCGCAATCGATATCCCGGAGAGGTCCTTCAATTGTTTACCATCCACGGCACTATCTTCTTGGCATGGAACTTTGTGCGAAAGACCTGGGCCCGTGTTGCGCTTCTTGGAAGGGGCTGAGCCCGCATGTGCGGAGACCAGAGGGAGATATAGTCTTGGCTTTTGGAGAACTCGGTGTTTCACACGATGCTGGCGTATGGTTGGGGATCCTTTGCTTTTGGAGTTTGGTGTCTCGCGGTCGAGGAAGGCGGATAGCTCAAGGGGCTGCTATCGAAGGGTGTGGCGATGTTTGGCTTCTTGTCTCTGCCGCGTCACCGTACACGCCTGGGAACTTTTTTGCGCTGCGTTGCTTTTGCGCTGTATTATAGCCTCCTCGTCGGATCACATCGGTCGGACGCCCAAGACCGGCAGTCCTTCCGGGTGCCCAGGTGACTATCTTTGTGGACACTCGATACCCACTCTTGTTATTCGGTAGCTTTGTAGCCTTGGTAGTATCATAGCATCACATGTGTTACTCCCGGCGATTCGTAGGCCATGGTTGCGACCAACCAGGTCCCGAGGTCGACATCAACATGCTCATGTGCGCTTGGGTAGGATGAGGACAAAAGCATACTCTTGACTCCGATCGTCTCCATGGGTCTGGTCTGTATCAAACCAATTCTTCCATCCCTCGTTCGGAGCGTACAAGCGCCCGTCAGCTCCATAGTAAACCCTTTATGACCGACCCCTGGCAGATAAAAAAGCAACAAGACGAAAAAATATTGAGACCCTGGCTTCATTGTGCAGCATTGACTTATTAATTGGTGGCTTCGCTCATCTTTTCCGTCCCCGGCTGCGCCACCACCACCACCTTCGTCTGCCGGCGGTAGCGAGTGTGATTCACATTGCCTGTGCAACCCACACCCCGAGCAGGTAGGTAGTCCTCTAAGATTGCGCTGCCCTAAGTGGCCAGCAGTTTTTGTCGGTCTTGTCCTCGGACCCAGCCGTGGGAACCAGGCTCGGTATGCACCTGGTTAGGCTCACGACTATCAAACGCCACATTTTTCCCAACCCCCGGGTCACTGGGTGCTTTAACATTGTGATAATTTTATAGCGACCTCTATTTGCTTTTTCTTTTATCCACACGGACTTGATCGACACCCATTCGGAACAGAGACGGGCTAAAACAAGAAAACAAAATTCCCCAGGAGCCTGAGACGGCCGCCGCCGCTCAGGAGCAAGCCACGCCACAAGCCATCGGCAACGCAGCAATCACAGGTCTGAGAACATCGGTATCACGATCATGGTCACCCGAGATGGGCTCGGCGTTTTTGTTCTCCTGTGACAAAGAATGTGTGATCCGATCTGGCTGGTACGGAGCTGATATACCTATCCAAGGCCACCCATCACCCACACCCACACCTCCCTCCCGCAACCCCTGCCCGGACACCCTGTCATCCGGCCGGAGCTGGATCTGGCCCTCCAAGCCTGTCCACCAATCCTCAACCTCTGATGTCAGCCCCTCTCCCCAGATCCTCGCGCCTGGTAGCCAGGCTGGAGATCGGGCCAAACCCTGGCCCTCTACCGCTTTCGAGAGCTGGATGCCCTCCGACAACGGAGACTGCGTCCCCATGCAAAACCATGCATGAACGCATCTTCCCAGCTGGATATGTACAAGCCACGGCCGCGGGCTCGACTGGTGCGCTCGCAGCTTTTGAAATGGGCATTGGGTTTCCCTGATTCGCCGCTGCCATAATCTCGCGACTTCGAATCCGCGCTTAGGTATCCGTCAGTCAGCTGCTCGTCACTCACTCTTTTTTTTCATGGAGAGCGATATTCTACAGCCTATTACACCCAGTGTTGTTCAACCATTACCCGCCCTCATATCATGGCGGTTTTTTTTTTTTAACGAAGGAAAGAGGCCTGGGGAAAAAGCACGCGCTGCCCCCGCTAATTTATTACACGGCAAGGATTAGACAAGCACTCAGGTCAAGGCGCGCCCGTCGTTTAGTAATACATATTCGTTTTCCTCTCCCCACGGGCATCATCTTGATCAAGAACCTGGTGAAGATTTGAGAGTAGCAACACCGCCTATCTCCAGCGCAGGGAGCCCCTTATTCTTGCGAATCTTAGTGGTTCTCTGCCTCCGTCCGGACATCCCTGTTTATACTGGAATATGTGGACCGTCTCTATCCTCAGCTGTTACTAGAGCGATCTCGTTCCCGCTCCAATCATATTTTATACCTTGTTTTGCTCTCACCTGGATCGGCTTCCAGGAGATTTTTCTCTATATTTTCCGTGGCCCCAGGTACCAGAAGCTCGTATCCTGGACGTGATTAATCCATTATAACAAGCCATCATCCAACCTCGTTGATAATAGAGAGCAGATCGTTGAAGCTCGGCTCGCAAGATTCTCCGTATTCGCAGTTCATGAAGATGCCAGCCACGGAAGTTCCCGGCATCGCGAACACTCCCTCACCGTACATCACATCGTGTGGCTTCCTCTGGGTGACTGACAGAACCGACCTAGCTGTGACGTGGCCAAATCCGGCAATAGATCGCCTGGTGGCTTTCCCCTCTCAAGCCCCTCGCCGTAGCACACCAGGCGTGACAGGTTAGAGGCCTGCCAGACGAGGCAGCTTGTGCTACCCGATCCTGCGCTGTGTGTCACCCGTCCTAGACGCCACAGTGCCAGCTGCTCCTGGTTTTCTGCTGCCATTTTGCCCCCTCGAACCCCCTCGGGAAGCAAACGAATGTTCAACCACGCATTGCCGCGGCTTTTGCTGCTGTGTTACCCCTCCCTCTCGTCACCTGGGAACGGCGGCAGTTCAACGACGACGTCTGCTCGTGCTTAGTTACCATTATCAGCCAGCAGAGCCTCTCTCGTACCATTTCCTGGTCTAGGCCGAGATGGTCCCCGACAGGATGGCCTGATTCTTTGTCAATAAATGATACCGGCAGCCAGCCCGTGGTGTAGCGGAGGGGCGTTCCGGAGCATTCTTCGCGTCTTTGTGCTTCTCTAAACACTCGCGAGCTGACGTGAACTCCCGGGTTTTCTTCGAGACCTCCAAGGGCAAAAACATCAGCCACAAAAAGCGGGGATGCGAAACGGAGCAGAAACACCCGTTCCCGCTGTATCTGAGGAAGCGAGGCCGAGAAGGCGTTGGCGATGCCGCGGGACGCTTCTCGCGCTCAATCCGGCCTCCATGATGCGCGAAGCAAGGCACTGCGTCTTGACCAAGTAGCCGCCGGGGCTGTCATATGCAAGCTAGACGCTGATAGTGGCTCCAACGTCCACGTGGAGCGGCAGGACGACACTACGGGTGACGAGAGCTGGCATAGGGCGTGAGATATGGGCTGGGATGGCGTGCCTGTTCGTCTTTTTTCTTATTCTTCTTTGCATGCTCCGTGTTACGTGGGACAATACAAAGGCATAATAAACACTAGTCACATCCGCAGTTACAAGAAGCGCAAAGGAGGGCCCGGGATCCATTCGGCATCAGATAACGGCAAAGATTGGGAATACTAACCCTTCCGGGAGCTTGTGGTGGTGGCCTCGCGGCACCATGGCTTGGATGGGGAAGTTTGATCTCGGGGCCGGACTCCTTGTGTACCCGGTTGTATCATCACATCGTGGAAGGCCGGCAGGCGCTCCTCTCTCTGTCACGGTGGCGGCTGGGCAGCAAAGCCATGGGCGTATCTGATAATGCAAAAAAACGAAAATATGAAAAAAAGCGCCTGCGGTGGGACGACGATGTAGTAGCCAGAAACGGTTGCTTGTGGAACTGGATGCGGCGTAAAGAAGGCACAAAAGACACGCTACTGCCACGCTTCGTGGCTTTCCAAGTCCCGGCGGCGCCAGCCAGGTACTTCCACGGGCTACGGTCTGGATGGTCAACATGGATGGGTGGATGGGGAAGCGGCCGCTTGAGCCTCGCCTTTGTTCTACCTGCCCACGAGCTGGTTACCGGTTCTCCGTGTCTCAGCACAGGCGGCCCGAGCACACACGGAGGGTGGCTTGAAAAGGCGTGATATAATCAGAAAATACCAGAACGAGGAAGTGTGGGAGGGAAGAGAAGGTGGAAGGGGCCAACAAGAAAACGCTCATGTTCACATGGGCGCCACGTGCTGATGGCAAAGAGGGCGGGCGGCGGTGGCCACGCTCGCACCGGCTTCTAGCCCTGCAGGCTTGGCGAGCGTGGGCGCTCGACCATTGAAGTGCTGGACCATGGTTGATGGATGTGTGGTAGACAGACGAAAGCAGGACGGCAGCCTCACCCAGAAAGTGCCCTCCATCTCCTCGCCCCCCTCGTGGTCCGAGAGAGGCGAACGAAACAGGCGCGCAAGCCGCCGTGCTGACACGGACGAAAAGGGAACCACAATGCAAACACCCTCGGCGCCGCTTTTGGGCTGCCCCTTGTCTGGGGTGAGGGGAAGGAGGTGCGTGCTAGCCGACAGCTCCCGGGATAGCTGCGACCTACCTACCTGCCTTGTTCCATGGAGAAGGATATTGGTGTATCCCCATGGCTTCAGACAGGGGACGCGAAGGGTCCGAAACCCAGCGTCACCACCACCACCACACACACTACCACCCATTCTTGACCGGGATGAAATGGGAGGCTCTGCAGCTGGGCAGCGCTGATAGCGGTCGGTGGCGATTCTGTGTGTGCGTGTCATATTGTATAAGTACTAAGGCATGAGGGCCTCATTCGGGCCGAGACGATAGGGAGGGCATCGACGATAGCAACGGACTCTCACGCGATCCAACACTCACCCATATCGTCGCCTTTCCGCTGGCATCACCTCGCTCTGGTATTCAGAACGGAGTGCCCTCGACATATCCCAGTAGCCCTTGCTTTTCACCAACTTCCTCTCTCGCCTTCCCCGCCGCTCTTCCATATTCTCCGGGTCAACAGCTATCCACGCCGAAGACACTTAGAGGAATAGTTCCCCGACAAAGCCGTCGCTCATATATCCACATCTCTTGCCCGTATGCAACCTCACGGCCATATACGGCAGGAGTCGCCACAGTGAGCAAGTACCACCAGGTTGTCCCGAGTCCTGCAATATAAACAATATCCCGCTTCAAAGAATCTCTCGTCTCTCACGATCTTTCCCCGTCCCGTGACCAAGACCTCACGCGCCTGCAGGGTTAAGGCATAGAGGCGGCTGCAAGATCGCCGTTGGCTGGCTGTCAAATCCAGCCTGCCGGGAGTAGGGGGCCCCTTTCTCCATCAAAGGCCTGGGGCCAACGAGCCAGACGCGGTGTCACCGGCCAGCTTCCGGCCACTTCCTCAGCTCCTGCCGGAGGCTCGTGTCCCTTCGGGCAACGGCGCCACACCGGCCGACCACACCACCGGACCCATTACTTCCTTCCCGGCGGGGGGAGTAGACAGCACGGCTGCCAGCTCGCTATAATCACTCAGCCTCTCGGCCGTATTTTTGAGCTGCGAGTGGTGCCCGGAGACGGTATATCACCAGCATCACATAACACACCACTTATACGCCACAACGAGGGGCCATATCCCAGCCATAGCCGCGTTCACTGAGCCAACGCTGACTCCATCCATCCCTTGGACAAAACGCCACCACCAGCCAGCAACATCAGGAGCCCAAGGCCGCCCAACCGAGAACCTGGGAGAGAGTGGCGCGTTCACCTTTCCCACAACTGTCCTACAGACCACTCTGGACCTCTGCTCTCTTGGGTGTTGTCCTCTTCACTCCTCGTTCGCGTGCGCCGTCCAGCCGCACCCGAACCCAAGGACCTCACCAGCGGTGCCTCTTCTCTTTTTTTAAGCTGCCGATCATGTGCACCTACTACTACCTACACTACCACCACCTGGCCCCCTGCACACGCCCCATCGACATAGCGCTGTCGTACGCCTTTTGCCAGGACGCCACATCCATTATTAGCAGCTCGGAGCAACAAACAACAACAACATCAACAGCAGCGGGGAGTAGGGCCTCATCTAGCGGCCAGCAGCAGCAGCCGTGCCAGGAGCTATATTTTGATCCGTCAAACTCAGTGATGGACTGCGCCAACCCCTGCGTAGCAGGCGGGTGCCTGGCCAGCCCCGAATGCGCGTCGGGCGCGTGCCGGCTCGAGGACCTGGGCGGGCGCTGGACGTGCTGCGCGTGCGGCCGCGGTGGGAACCAGTTCCGCTGGTGCCGCCACCGCAAGCGCAAGAGCCCCGACACCTTTTGCTACCACACGTGCTGCCACAACTGCACGCAGGATGCCGCTGCCACGGGTGGTAGCGGTGGTGGCGGTGATGGTGCGGTAGCGTAGGTGGCGGTGTCGTCGTCGTCGTCGCCGCCGCCGCGGCGGAAATTTCCCGAAGCAGCATGCACGCGCGCACGCATGCCACAACGTCAAAAGGGGAAGTTTATCTCGAGGTTGGACGGCGCGTTCTAGGTAAGTAAGTAGGTAGTCAGCTGCTCCGGGATTGTTGCCCGGATGTGGACATTGTAATCACTCTCTTTCCCTCTTTTTTTTTCCCTTCTCTGTTCCTCCTGGTTAGTTGCGCGCGCGTTGGCCGGCGATCTTTGCGGGTCTCGGCGCTCGCCGCGTCATTCTGTGCGACGTCTTGTATGGTGGTGGGTGGTGGGCATGGGCACGCGGAGATCGATCGAGGGCGATTGTGGAGGAAGACGGCGTTCAGCCTCAGCCGATCCGGAGGTTGATTGGTTTCCTTTTTGTGTGGGATCTGCTCTTATTTTTCTTGTGCTTTTCTTCTTCCCATAGATCTATTTTCGCCATGGCGGATGACTGACCGCTTCCTTCAACATGTCAAGGGGGCTGAAATACGCATCGGTCCAGATGGAGGCTGACCGGGTGAGAGTTGAGGTGGAGGAAAGAGGACTCGGAGTTCGCGTGTGATTTATCCAATACTTCCTAGCAAAAATACTACGCCACACCTCGGCCGGCCACCAAAGCTGGCCGCCTTCTCGGGCACCGGGGAGTCGTGAAGGCGTGTCTCGAGGTCGGTGTGGTCACACCAGATTCGGCACCGTAGCATCTCGTTCAGCTGGACCAGGCTTTGTGGGCACAGGCAGGCAGGGCTCGCTACTAGACGCGCGGGAGAGCCAGACCTGCACGGCAAAAAGACGTATGGCCGAACAGCCAGCGAGACGGCTTCTTGCAGGTGCTCCCCTGTCGTGTGGTGCTTCTCCCATCTTGGCGGGGTCGTGTTCGCAAGCTTTACCACTCTGCTGGGTCGTGGTCCGTAATCCTCAGGGAATGCAAGAGAATCCGCGGGCGTTTTCTGCCGAATGCTCCATCTCGGTCGAACGAACCCGGGCTGGCCGCAGATTTTCAGGGGCCAGTCAGTCCATTGATTCGAGCCGTCCCGGACGAGAAAGCACATCGAAGTGCCCGCCCAGCCTATCACCATCACCACCTTCTTCTACAGCCGCCGACGGCTGGCCTAAGAAATAAGCAGACGAGCCCGCCACACATTTCTCAAACCAGCGTCAGTGCCCAGACGGTCTTTGGTGCCACCACACTGGTCCCTTTATCCCACTCGCTTCGAGTATTCCCATTCCCACCGCTATGACGGGCTTGGGCATCACACATGCGCCCCGTCCTGCTTGGCAGGCTTGCCGAGGAGGAGAGGGACACACGAAAGTCGCCTAGCCTGGGCATTACTACCGCCACTGTTCCCCCAAAAGTAGGGTGGAAAATCATCTCTGCGGGCTGTGAACCCAGCGTTCTTGGCAGGCAAGGGAACAAGGTGTTGTTTGCTCGATGGCCGGGCGTCATGGAACCGCACCGCCGCACACCCACAATCGCTGATCTCGGCGGCGGCGGGAAGTTGAGACACCATCGACGAGAAGACAGGGGAGAAAACAAGAAAAAAAGGACGCATCCTGTTGGGCATTCTCGTCTCCCTCTTGTGGTTACCCGTACAGGTCACCGCACGAGCAAAAAACTGCACTATTGGGTCAAATACCGGAGTCCAGACATCACTTTCGGCGTGGACCGGTCTGCCCGCGTGGCCCAGCCTATCTCCATCAGCGGTTTTGAGGATATCGGATTACTGAACATCCCAACGGTGCTATCACTATTTCACCGTATATAAAGTCTTGAGGCATGTCCATTATGTTATCTTCATATCTGTCGAAGACAACATCCCATTGACCAGCGCAGAAGGACGCCGGCCAGACGCCATCAATACCGAATATTACGGACAAATTATCTTGAACTCCTTTACCTTTGTTCCTTTTCTGTCTATTCATCTACGTACTGGAGCTCGCTCAACCCGCAGAGAGCGACGTATAAGCTGGCCGTTAGCGGTACCCAGCGATTCCTCTCTGGGGCGGCCCCCATTCACGTCGCCGAGGGAAGGCTGTGACGCCCAGTCGAGGGAGGAGATTAACGGCCCAGATAACTACTTCCTCTTCAGGTGCTGCCACGGGGAAGGTGCTACCGTTAGGCAGGCTAGCAGAGCGGCGCAAAGTCTCCGACTCGGCAGGTTGTTCGTGTGGTACAGGCACGACCGGAATCAGATAAGGCACACGAGAATACGGCGGGGGCGGGAGCAGTTTCTCGGTAAAGCGAACAGGCTGAATACGCAACCAGGGCGAGACAAAGCCACACGTCATCACACCGAAAACTTCCCTCGCATATCCTGCCCGCCGCCACCACAGCCGCCACCGCTCCTGTTGACTCGAGCTGGGGAGGCAGGGAAAGAGTGCGCAACGACTGGGCTCACCGCGGCCTGACCATCAAAAGCACAGAAGAAGAAGAAAGAAAAAAGGAAAGAAAGGAGAACGGAGTCGTTTTCGAGACAAAAAAAAGAAAAGGCCAATGTGTTACCAGATCAACTACATGCTCCCGTGCGAGCACGTCCGGACGCACATTGTCTACTGCGCCGACGCCCCTCCCGCATCCACGGCCTCGGAGTGGCCATCCTCCGCGGCGGGACCCCGGGCCGAGAAGCGCAGTAAGGACCCCAAGAGCACCTCCAAGTCTCGAGGCGGCGGCGGCGGCGGTTGCGGCAGCAGTAGCGGCAGCGACAACAACAATGGCAACAAACACAACAACAAAAACAGCAACAACAACCAGCACACGAACGGCACGGGAGCAGCATGCTGGGCTTCGACCTCCTCCTCCCCAACAACGACTCCCCGGCAGCCGTGCAGGAACCTGACGCAGCAGACGCTGCCGTACCCGACGCCGCCGAGCTTCGCCGGCAGCCCGACGGCGGCGGCGAGCTCGCCGCTGCTGCCAAAGTGCCCGCTGGAGCGGTGCCCGTTCGAGGAGAAGAACCGGTGCTGGAACTGCTGCTGGTGCGGCAAGCAGGGCAACGATACGGGCCGCTGCCGCTGCGTCATGATCATCGAGGGTAACCACGTCGAGTGCGAGCACATTTGCTGCGGCAACTGCACGGCTGCCTGATGGTGGTGGGGGAGCTGTGGTGTGATAAATGTTGGGGCACCTACCTAGCGTACCTACCCGTAAACGGGAAGAGGGTGTGGACGGAAGAAGATATGCGCACGTCGTCATAGAGTTTTGTGTTTTTGTGGTATGTGTTTATGCTGGACTGGGACTGGACCGGACCGGACTGGACTGGACTGCTGAATATGGGCATGTAAGAAGAGCATGGCCACACTGGCTGGGAATCACAGGCCCAAGCCGACCGGGCACATGCCGTGTACAATTATCTCTAAATCCCCGCTCTAACGACGGGGGACCGTGGACGGTGGATTTTTCTCGGGGCTGTATACGTATTTTTCGCTTCCTTGGTATCAAAAGATGGGGATTCTGGTTTGGAAATGGCAAGAGGAGGGACTTTTTGCCCGGCCTCGTGAACCAAAGCCCAGGAAAAACACAAAGCCTCGCGTCGAAATGATACTGGATCGATGTTCCAGTCAAACGATGGCAAAATTGGGTGGCCCCTGGTCGGCAAACCAGGCCGTCGGGCCAGCCAATCCAGGGGTCCAGCGGCATGCACACGTGCATTCATTCACACCTAAGAGTTGCAAGCAGCGAGTGTATTGATCGGATATTGCGGCGGATCGGGCTGTGAGGCCGGGCCCTTTTAATCGCTCATCATGGCGAAATCCTGTCTCATGCTCGACTGATTGTGCATATTTGGGCCATGTTCTTAGTAGTGGTAGTGCTCAATGGTACAAATAGTGTGATATCTACGGTAGGTACCTGGAGGGGAGAAACCAAGAGCTGGAAAGAGGTTGGTTCGAGCTAGGCGGAACGGGCCGTCTTCACCCGCGACAAACCCTTTTCCGACGTGTCCCAAGTACAGTACGGACTAGCTCACTTGTTCGCTCTGCATTGCTCTGCACGTTACTCTTTTTGTTCTCCTGTCCTATTTTGCTTGTTTTCTTGTTACGTTACCGTGCCGCCCTTTCGCCGACAACACCCCCCCTGGCCCAGGCCAACAAAAGTCCCCGCCAGCACCATGCTGTTGCATTCCAAGAGGGACCTGTGGTGGAGCAGAGGCCAAGGCCTGGTGGCGACGGTTGAGGCCCCGACTCGCAGCCGTGTCAGAGCTGGCAGGGGTTGGCCGGCGCACTGCAGTATCCCAAGTCATGAGCCACGTGCGCCGCATGCAGGGACCGCCCTTTTTTCTCTGTTGCACGGGCGCCGGTACAGGGATACGTCGGAAGACGACGGGCGGACTGAGCCATGTGGCACGACGGCTGGACGGCCGCAGCAGGAAGTGGCCGGTTGGTCGACGATGGAGCCCGTACCACAAATAGACGTCTAGACAAAGAATAGCTTAATTTCGTCGGTGGCGGAGTCCGGGCGACATGGACCGAATGGCGCGAGAGCCGCGGGAAGAACGAACGGAGACCGGTCAAATCTAGCTAGAAGGACCAAGCGACCGGCGCCAGAAGAGCGGCAAAAGTTTCCAGACCAACGCGAGCGTTGGTCTATGCAGCGCAAAGCCCGCGCTCGTTTTGCGTAGGCGACGCGTGGTTGAGAAGGGCCGATGATGCTCACCAGCTCGCGGTCCACGTCGTGCCTCTGATGGCAAAAAAGCGCACGGACCGGCGCGGCTCACTGCTAACAAAACACCCCTTGTTCTCTGCAAAACAAGTCCTGGAGGTGCGTGCGTTGCTTCTTTTTGTTCCCTTTTGCCGGCAGGCTGTGGGACGGCTTAATGCCGCTTTTGAGTGAAACCCCATCGACCTTGTTCTGAGCAGATGCAACGCTATCGTGTGCCTGCCGCGTGCTCACGGCACCGCAGCGTATGAATCAGGCGACCCGTTTAAGTTTGGCGGGCTTTTCCATCTGCTGGCACTGCGGTGCTTCTCGTCCTTCGGTCGTCCGGGCATGAACGGCATTCCCCTTCCACGCAATTTGAGCTTGGGCGAACCAGCGCTGGACTCTTGCTTGGTCTTGGTCTGGGATTTGGAATGGCCCAGCCAGCTTGCCTACCACGGCTGATGGTTGATTGGGCTTTGACAGAGCGTCCCGTAATGAACCATGGAAAGGTTGTAGCCCATCGGACTCCAGCGCGTGGGCTGCCTTGTGCTGGGGCCTTCAAGCATCCATTGGCATGGGCCATGGGCCCGCGCCGCTCCACTGCGACACAGCACTTCTTTATCTGGAATCCTGCACGCATCCACAATCCCCAGTCACCCCTCGCAGCGGATATGACTGATGGATCCTATGCTTCGTCGTCCCTCACCTCACCTCTCCAGACCGACCGACAATATCACCCCGATTCTCTCAGCATCGCCCGCGCCCCGTCCGCGTCCTCCCTGCCTTCACAATTGACCGCCGCCGTCCTTTTGAGCCCAGGCCTCGCTTCGCTCCCAAGATCCGAGAAACCCCGGCTATCGATCGCGATCCCTCCCTGTCGCCGCAGCAGCCGCGCCCACCAGACCTCCTCCTCCGGCCTCGCCGAGATTGCCTTCGTCTCTTGCCAACATCACCCACACCCGCCCAGACAGACCCCAAGCTTTTAGGTTTCCACTCGGGCTAGGCACGCACCTAACGCAAGGCACCTACCTACCTTTCCGGGTCTTGGGCTCGCCCTAGAGAACAACCACACTAGAACACGACCACCAGAGAGACTGGATCCGCTGTCCGCCCTGCCAGGAAAATGCCGGCGTCGCTTGAGTCTGCCCGCCCAATCATGGCTGCGTCGGTAAGTGATGCCTTCCTGCGTCTTTCCGCACGGCCCTTCTACCCTGCCCGCTTCCGGTTTCCTGAATCAAGGCGTCCTGTCTGTCAATCTGGGCATCTGTCCGACCAACAAGGTGACACATCTTGGCTCGCCTTTGCTACTTGAACGCTGCCACCTCCGCCCTCACAGGCCCTCCCGTCACATCACACTCCTCATCTTCCTACCCCTCGAATTCCCCCGTACCGCAACTGTCTTATACCACATCACGGAGATATACCCGACCTTTTTCTTCCCCCACCACAGAGCCGTTGGATGCCTCCGAGCCAGCAGGCACGCAGGTCGTGGTTGAACGCAGCCCAGACCGAAGCTAACGGAAGGCCGCGCCGACCCGATGCCGCCAAAACCATGCAGGCCCGTACATCGGTTCGCATGAGCACATACAGCATGGCGCCATCGTGCTCCCCCACCGTCCAGACCACCGACTCTGCCGCGGCCGAGATCACCGACATCGAGAAGGGCCTGCAGCGCATGGAGAACAAGGCTCTGACCCAGCAGCGTGTCGTCCTGAGCGAGGAGAAGTGGGCCAACATGTCCAAGCTGGCCCTCGGTGCCAAGCTCGACCGCGCCCTCGATCGGAGGATGACGGGTCAAGACGCCGTCATGCGGAAGCGCACCAGCGGCTCGGCGGTCGCCATCTCGCTCCCCGAAATCTCGAGTGCCACCAGCGAGAAGGAGAAGGCATAGGCCTCGCGACTTACTATACTCTCTCCCATCTATTCTCCATCACCTGCCAGATTTCTCATCCTATCACACCATGATTCCACACGATACCACGACGCTCCCGGGGCGAGGATAAGAGGCAGATCATATACATATACCCCGGTCATCGGTCCTATGTGGCCATCCACACCTTTCGGAAGGACTGCACCTAGGAGTCGGTGCGGCCTGGAAGGCGCGCCGGATACCACCATCGGTGATTTCTAGACTGGCAGTCAAGGCTGGGACATTGGCCCCATTACCGACAGGCCTACCCTATATGGCTCCATCAATCGGTTTTACACATGTATTCGCCACTTCCCAAGGAGGGGGGGGCCTTTTGTCTTTTATCATGTACGACATCTCAGTTACCATGGGAAGTTTGTGTTATTTTTTTTTGTCCATGCGTGGAGCGGTTCTGGAGGATCTGTTGTGTTTTCCTAGTCTATAGATCATGGGCCATGAGTTCAGCTGAGCTTTGAGGCCTCTGGTTTGGCATTGTTATGGGGCATTTTGGGATTTGGTCGCCGTTTGGTTTTTTTTTTCTTTTTTTTTTCTTTTCTTTTGCTTGGGCTAGCATTAGCATCATCTTCATCTTGTGTGCGTCCGGGGACGAGGTTTGCTGTTGATGCTTACGAATCTATCTCATGTGTAAATCAAGGCTGACTGCTGTGCTTCACTATCCTGCAGCTGGATGAGTAAGTTATGGCATCGTCCAATATTTCCCTGGTATTGGGTAGCCACGAGTTTTTATCCTTTTCGGCGTTGCCGTGCGTGTGAACGTTTGTGTCGTTGTGTACGTTATACCACATTTGTATTGGTACTGTTCTGGCAACCATCAAGAGGAGGAGGACGAGGGGAAGCAAAACAAAGGAAGCGGCGGCCCCAAGTCTCGAAAGTTTGTATACTGGAGGTATCATATTCACAAGTTCAATGGGTTCTATGCTTGTCACAAGGAAAGTAAAAAAAAAAAGGAAGATGAAGGAGGGCATCGCGCAAGGCATCCACAGGTACAGAGCATCTTTGTACAACTGCAGAGGACGCAAAGTAGAAAAAGACAGAGTCGAAAGATAAAGACACTCGCAATCAAGACTCGGCACTGGCCTCTTTTGCCAGCTTGACATCAATCTCCTTGAGCAGCGCCACCAGCTCGTTCTCCTCGCCCTCCATCTCTAGCCCCTTTCCGACCCACTCGCGCGCCTCCTCGAGCCTGCCCATCTCCATGAGGCAGCGGCCGCGGCGCCACCAGGCCTTTGGGTTGCCCGCGCGCTTGGCCTCGACGCTGGCCTCGGCATCGACGGCGCCCTCGGCCCAGCAGCGCAGGGCCATGTGGCACTGGGCGCGGTTGGCGAGCAGGCCGGCCACCTCCTCGCGCACGAGCTGCTGCGGCTCCCACAGCGGCCTCGTGAGCGCCATCTGCATGCCCAGCGTGTAGAATTTCACGGCCTCGGCGTAGCGGCCTTTCCGGAACTCCGAGTTGCCGCTGTCGCGCAGCTTGGACACGTTGGCGCTCCGCTTCGGGTTCACGGGGATCGGCGGCGGCGGCACCGGGTGCGGCGTCTCGAGCGCCAGGATGCTGCGGTGCAGCTGGTTGAGCGTCGCGAGCTCCGCGTCCAGCGCGCGCGAGGACCCCGGGCTGAGGCTGGACAGGGCCTTGGTCTTTGGGTCGAGCCGGATGGGCAGCTGCGTGAAGGTGTCGAGGTCTGACATTGCGGCGGCGGCGGACTGCCCGATGCTGGATTCGTAGGGCTGCGTTTAGGATCTCCAGTCCTATTGTACCCGGATCCCGCGGGCGAGGCGGGCGGTCGCGTGGCGGCCAGACGGACGCTTGAGAACGCCGGCCGGAGCGCAAAAGGTATAGCTTGGTAGGTTGGTGTCGTTTGGTGTTTGCGGGTTGGTTGTACACTTGGTTTTACTGTTTGGTCTTGAGGGACGCGCAGTGTTTTACAGATTAATGGTTTCAACGTGAGGAGCACAGCTGTTCTCTATTCGGTGGTCTGGTTTGCACGTTGGAAAGCGAATGCGCCAGCAAGTCCGACGCGCGCATGGCACTTTGATGCATTCATCAGCGATCATTGAGGACACCTACCCACTCCGCCGCTCTTGCGGCTATCAACACGTGGCGATAGCCACGATAACGATAGCTGAGTTCCTGTTGCAGGATCCACACAAGGCCCACATTTCCAGCCAGGCTTGCCTCTTTTTGCGACTATCACGGGCGGGAAGTCAACTAAACCTAGGCTTTTTCTCTTAGCTTCCATCCGTGGCGACAGTTTTTTTTTTTTTTCTCCGTCCTAGTATCTCCCAGTTCTGTGTAATTGTCTTGATGCTTTTTTTGTCCCTCCATTTCACAGGCTAAAAAATTCCTGAGCATGGGTCTCTTGGTCACTCGGGAAACCGAGACCCCTAGTTCCCCCAAAGCTCTGTCCGTCCAAAACCTGTATTTTTCCGACCTCTTTCTCCCTTCCTTTTTTCCAGAAAAAGAATACAAAACCGCACGTGGGTTCGCTTTCCGCAAAGAACAACAAGTTTTGACACTCCCATGTGAGAGTCGGCTGTCCGCGCCGGCACTCGGGAATGTGTGTCCCGAGAGCTGCATCGACGGTTCCACAACGTTGGGCACATGTGCAGAAGGCGGACCTTGCCATCGACAAGTCGTCACGTCCCCGCCTCGGTCGGGTTCTGGGCCGGCGGGTGGGCGCCTAAGGCGGTTCTGGTTGGGCTGTGTTTGGAGTCGTATTCTTCCACAGATGATCAATCCATGCTCCTTTTTTCATGGCATGCACGCATGTGGATTGGACCGATGACGAATCCTCAGCAAGCACGAAGCGAGGTGGGACGCTGGCGAGGGAGTGGAGAGAGGGGTGATGGCGAGTCCGCGGTCGTTTTGCTCCGCAGAGGTGTCGGGGAAAGCCAAGAAATCTGGACAACTGGCCGCCATGCCCATCATATCGGGCGCGCAAGGTTGGGGTGAACCGTGTAGTCGACAAGTATCCATGCAGAGAGCCGAGTTGTGGAGCGCACCCTCCCGAATCCGGTGCGCAGCACGTTTGCCAGCAACTCTTCGCCAGTTTATTGTTGTTTTTATTGTTGTTTTCAGGCCAGCACGCTCTGTGAGAACGGGACTCCGGCATTTGACCCCGGGCCTCGCGGTCCCGTAGACGTGAATCCCAGACTGCTGCTCACTGAACGGCTCTTGGGGAGGCGGCAGCCAGAGCGGTAGACGATGATCCAGGGCTAATTAGTGGAACATTCTCGCAATTCTGTGCCGAGACCTAGCGATTCATACCCTAGGCGATGGAATAAAAACCGGCTCTTTTCAGTCTAATCTTTTGCCAGCCCCATGCCGTTTATCCACGGGCGGCAACGCACATGGCTCCAAGTCCGAGGTCCCCGATCGGACATCTACGACAGCCACCGTCCGTGAAACAGGTGACAGCAGGTCTGTTTTTGCTTTTTTGGGCTGCCCCGACAACCATCGTGAGATCGGCTTGCCCGGGCTGGGCTAGGCTCACCGGTTTCGCTTGCCTGGCAGACTCGAAGGTTATCGTCCGCTGCCCCCTGTCAGCCCCTGCCAGCCCCGTTTCAATTTCGTATTTTATTTCCTTTGATCTTTCTTCTTTTTTTTTCTTGTTGGATTTTCCGAAAGCTCCCACGCTTTGAAGTTTAGCACCGTCTTCGAGGCATTCGTGTGTTCTCTTCTCATCGGCCTTGTTCCATCGAATGCTGGAAAGGAGCGAAGGAGTAACTCCAGACGAAGCTGCCGCACTCCTAGTGACGCGGGTTTACTGGGACCTGAGAATTCCGGGTTTGTGGCTATGGGTGCCCAAAAAACGCCTGGACTGGAAAACGTTCCTCGCGATGCAGTTGTATCCGGCATGATAAAACAAAATCCAGATAAGACGGAAACCGCAAAGGCAGGAAAAGCGCAAATCGACTTTGCGGAAAGTTGTTTCTTTTTGGTAAAAGTTGCTGTTTTGTTCAAGATCTGGTCGGTTGAAATCGTTGGGCTGTGCTTTGGGAAGGGAATGACGGGTGTATTACCCCCATTTTGCAGTCCAGGCTTTTTTTGGAAAATGTGCTCGCCCCAGATGAGCACCGTTCTACCCCTGTTTGTGAGAAAGCCTCGCGCTGCAGCCACCACCACGGGGCAACGAAAAGATGAAAACGGGGGAAGAAAGCACTCTACACCCAGCGGCACACAGTAACAACCGGCTCAAGGACATATCGGCCCTAGCAGGTTCACGCACGCCCACCCTTCGAAGCTTGGTTAAAAGGCCTGTCTTATTCGTAGGCTACATATACATCGGCCTGTTTCTGCCAGTCCGCAGTCAAGCCAGATTATGGTCATCAAGTCGTTAGATCCTCACCGCCACTCCCGGCCGATCTTGCAACGAGCGCAGCGCGAGGGAAAGGGAAATCGCAAAGACGATCTAGAAATCGGAGCGACTAGACAAGAAAAAACAAAAAGCAAAAGATCAAACAGAGCATAACGACACCAAAACCCGTGTATCCGTCAACCGAAAGAAGAAAAAAAAAACAAAAAAAAAAAAAAAACAGAAGATAACACGCCCCTGAAGAAGCCAGATGCTTACCAACGGCCAGATCCGTCAACACATGCACCATCATTTTTCTTTTTCGTACGAAAAAAAGGTTCTCTCCCTCCAGCTGGGCATGTACATCTGGCAAACGAAGTAGAGTGGCTCCTCCCACTGAGCCATCTGCTCCCGCTCTTCATCGGGACACAATCTTTCAATCACGCCTGTGTCACCGAGACCGGCAAATGGTCAGCCGTCAATCTCCAGATGCAGGACTTTTTTTGATGGAGACTGTTGCGCAACTCACCGGGCTGTCGCATCCAATGCCACCAACGGAACACAAATTCCTTCTGCTCCTCGGTCAAGCAGGCCATTTTAGACTTGTGCATCTTCCAGGGCTCGGTGCTGAGCGGGTCCTTCTCGGTCTTGTAGTATTGCCAATGCGCAAGAAGGTTGACGGCACCAAAATGTTGTTTGCTCACCATCTGTGGGATAGAAAAGCGCACCTTTGGAACCAGAATACAAAGTATTTTTTTGGGGTTAGAGACATATCGTCCGAGGTTCATGGGGCCTCCTTGACAGCACGAACTCACCGCCAGCTGATTGTCCCGGGCGTATCTGCCTCGATCTTTGGTCGCCACGGAGATCTCGTGCAGGATAATGAAGATGGAGAGATAGAGCACGAAGAAGTTCTCGGGGTTGTTTTGCTTCAGGGACTTTTCGAGAAACCTGGTGACATGGGTGGTCCCGGGCTTCAGGAACTTGGTCGTCAAAATGCTGTCAAACTGCGCCGTGATCATACGAGGCAGAGAGATCCTGTCGCCAAGGGGATAGTCTGGATGCGTCTCGGGAACCATGTCCAGCTTGTCCGGTCCGGATATGTACGCCGATCCGGTCGTGAGCCCTAGGTACGGAGAGCCATCCTATCAGTTTCTTTGTCGCCTTGAAATGCCGCCCCAACCACCCCACGGTCTCAACCTATGTCATGAGTGGCGTCGGGCTGAGAAAAAGATTGAGAGACAACTTGGCGTTGTCGGTGGAGATATTGGCATCACTAACTCATTGCGAACCAGAGTCGAAAGAGATGACTCAAATAGGTGTGCCTCTCGTCGCCGGGCTTAATTACGGCGAGGGGCAACGGCAAGTTGTTAGCTTCTGTGCCCAAAAGGGGGCTTGGGTTTCTCTAATAGGCTGAGGAGTCACAGTCCTACCTTGAGTGACTGGAAATAATTGATGGCCGCTTCGTACGTCTCCCTGACGATGGCGTCGCTCTCTCGCACCGCCGTCCGCATGGCGTCGAACACGTTGTCGCTGATGAAGTCGGCCAATTCTGCTGCTGTCTTGTTGATGTCGTTGAGCGCAAATGGAGTCATTTCGGTGGTCATGGGCAAGTTGTCCCTCGTCTTCCACCTGCGACAAAGCAGATCACCTGCTCGGGGGCGGAACCTGTGAACCTCGAGCCTGATGGGACGGTGGTAGAGATCCAATTGCCGAGGATGGTGGCTGTAGAATATCTTGAGTTCAACAATTCGGACGACGTCGTCAACCCGGTCGCCGACGTCTTTCATCAGGGTCCCATCCCATCTCTTTGTCATATTGAGCCCTCCTTGGCGGGAAAGCATCATGTCCGTCAGCCGATAACGGCGGCAGACGGGGGAATGTATCATCTTCTTGGACTGCGTGTTGACATCGAGACAAGATTGGCAGTGACCCTCCGGGTCGTCGGGGTCTTTGGGATTGCACTAGAATAAACACCAGACGTTTAGTTCGGCTTCTTGAGTTGACCTGACTTTTGATTTCACGACATGAGACGCTCACTCTGATGCGCTGACACTTGCAACGGATGCAAGCACCGTACTTGCGAGTTACAGCTGTTCCCTGTCGCTTCTCTTCTGTGAACTTGCCCCTTTTTTTCTTTTGGGCTTTGGGATCTTTGCCACGGGGAGCGGATGTCTTGGCTGGGCGAGGCTTGACACGGGCAGCCCGCTCCATTTCATGCCTGCTCGTGTCCACAGAGCTGTCTACCCATTGCTCCATCTGGCTGTGCTGGTAGCCATTTTGGTCCGAGGTGTGTGGCGGATGAGAGTAACCATTTTGGTCTGGAGTGTGCTGTGGAGGGGAGTCCTCTTCGCCAGAAGACGCCCCTGGAGCTGCCGCGACCCAGTATCCCGACCCGTCTCCCACGCCGTGTTGCTGGTCATGATCCGGATATTCCCGCTCTCGAGAGGTGCGGTGTGAGTCGGTAGGAGACAACTGATAATTGTCGCTGGGACTCGCCGTACTGTAGTTCGGCTGCGCGTACGTGGGGGTAGCTTGGGTTACCACAGGGACTGATGCGGCGCTGATCGAGGGGAGCTGAGACCTGTCATGCGAATGATCGCCGTATCCATGACTGTATGCCGACGTGACAGGAGGATGAGCCGGTGATGCAGCGAAACCGGGAGCGCCGGAAGCCATTCCGGCGCTGCTGGAACTGGAACATACAGGCCCGGTCGTCTCTGCCCTGGTGTGAACCGGGTCACTCAACGGGGGCTGGCTGCTAAAGGGGGCGGGCGAATGGTTCAGTGGATATCGGTAGGCGCGAACTGGATCGTACGAAGTGACGCCGAAGTGGGATTGCCGTGCTTCGGTCGAAGGTTCGGGAGCCCTGGACTCATCGCTATGATGGAGGATATGAGACAGATCCCGGGGCATCCGGGGGCTGTGTGGTGCAGGCTGCTGAGGGGTCGCCGTGGCCATTTCAGAGATCTCGGCCTGAAGAATCGGCATGCTGAACGGCGGCGGCGACGCCGGTCTTAGAGCTAGCCTCCTCGGATAGATGCTATCATTGTGTCCATCGCCGGAAGTGGTATGCACGTAATGAGACGCGGCAGGGGCTTGCTGGGCCTGTGATGCCGAGTTGCTGTACCACTCTTGCGGGCCATTCTGGTGGCTGTGGTAATACGAGGCAGGGCTATGGCCGTGCTGTTCATGAGATGGCTGGTTGTGTCCGTGGTCTTGAGATTGGGCAGGATAGCCATATGTCGAGTGCTGCCCGTAGGGTGGGTGACCGCTTTCGTTGACGTGGGAATGCAGAGGAGGGTTGTTGTACGCCGCCTGCTGTCCGTGATGTCCAAAGTCGTAGGCTGTGCGCACCTCGAGCGGGTGGGGCAGACTGAATTGGGGTGCCGTGTGAGCATGGCTCGGGCCGGCAGGCCTTGGAAGGTACTCATGCCGAAGCGGGCCAGATTCCGTCCTGTTGCCCAAACCCAATTTCTCTCTCCCCGGAGCCCCTGAGCCCTGGTGGCCGACGTCCACGCCATTTCTGCCCGTGACGTCTGAGCTATTGTGGCCCATGTCAACGGCCGGAACGGTGCCCACGCCCCGAACGGCCGTGCCATGATCAAGAGCAGTTGCGAAAAAGGGTTGCCCCTGTCCCTGGCCGCGATCCGGCTCGGCCCATGGCCTTCTGTCCGACCAGGCCTCTATGCCAACTGGGCTAGTCCGCTCCGTCAACTGCCGCCTGACAGGACCAGGCTGGGGCGCTTGTTGAGGCTGGGTATTAGAAGATGGAGCGATAGGTCAGCCATGTTTCATACGATGCGACACATGCTTGTGGCTCCTCCTTGGAGGTGTGGTTTCATTGCAGTGTAACCGCCGTAGCTCCAACAAGTGGCGGTACAAAATATTGAGTGTGCGTGCGTGTCAACAGCAATAGGGTCGAGTCCGTCGAAGCTCAAGAGTTACAAGGTAGCTGGAACGCTACATGCAATCAGACCCCTGAGGGAAACCAACTGCTGGTGGGCAGCATGTCGTCAAGTGAGTGGGTATGAATATCCTGGTTGGTTGCCCTTGTGGCCGGCACGTGTAAGGAACGAAGGCAGCTGGGCAGTGGAGGGGCTGCAAGGCGCTGGAAGAAAAGGGATGAAGAGGCGCAAAGCCCAGAGAAAAAATGGCAGAGACTGCGAGTCCAGCAGGACTCGACAGCGTGGAGGGCAAGGGCGCTAGAGAGAGGGAGAGTCTACTCGGCAAACACTCGAAGATAGGCAGGCGACTTACCAGGACACTCGCGTAGGGATTCATCGCGGGCCCGGTTTCTGCTCGGCTGCGTCCTGCTACCGTCGTGGCCGCTGGCCGGGTAAGGGCTTCCGAGAGAAGGATCCGTCGGCAGGTTGCCGTGTGTCCAGTCGTCCGACTCTGATCGCCCCCTCCTCTGTCTGCAGATGGAGTGTATTGGTGCCGTATGTGTCCCGGCCTGATGCAGTCTCGCGTCGACCCACAAATACAGTCCTCTTTCGTGCCTTGTCCCTCTTGGGCCTCAGCACCCCCCTTTTCTTCTTTTTTTCTTTTTGGAGGGGCGTTTGCTTGCTCTCTGTGTCTCTCGATTTAGCACGCCCGTCACACATACACGGGTGCGTACGAGCCCGGCTGTGCACAGTGCGGCGAATTAGGAATCTTGTTGATTGACCAAAAGCCGCGACTCATTTGGGAAGCCTGTGGGTGCCCGTTCCAACTGGCATCGACTTGATTCCAGCGCATATGGATGGTCGGTCTCTTGTCCCACCAGGAATCGATCGCGGCGGCTAGAGTGGAGCGACAAGCATAGAGCGCAGCACTCACCTGGTTCTCAGCCCTGAAGCTCAGCAGAGCACTGACGGGGCTTCGATCAGTTGACAGCGTCCACCTAAAGCCCGCTTCGACAGCCCAGACCAGACAGCGACAGACAGAGACAGAGACGGTAGGCAGCAGTGCTGTGCTGTTCCGATCTGTGATCCGTTTGATTTAGCCGACCGGTCGTGCGGGGGACGGAAAGGCAAGCCAGGCGAGGTAGCGGATGGGGACTCTTGGGAAACCGGTGACAACGGGGTGGCGGGCAGAGCCCGTGTCCTCCAGACACGACGGCTAGGCAGAGCCGTGACTCGCGACGCAAGAACCCCGAGGTAGATGGACAACGAGCGACAGGACAAATCAGGACGAGTGTGCTGGTGTGGCTGGGTGCAAACTGTTCAGTCGGTGTTGTGTTTTGTTGCTGTTCGTTGTCTCTTGTTTCTCTGTTCCGGCCCGTCTCTTTTTTCCCCGACGTGGGAGGATGGAGACTCGGGAGCCAGAAGAGGACAATGGACGGGGGAGATTGTTCCTCCAGCCCACAGGCTACCTACCAGGCCTGGGTGTGTGGGTGTGTCGAATGAGCAAAGCAGCAGGGGTGGTGGCTTGGATGGGTGGGCCGACCAAGGGGGTGGTGGGCGTGGGCGTCCTCCTGCTCTGCTTGGCCCGCGGCGCCGTGGGCGGGGGTGCTGAGGAACTGGTTGGGCAGATCCGACCAATGTTTGCTCGTCGGCTTGCAGCTGACCGGTTACCCTTTTGATATGGTTGCGTCGCCTGGGCCCAGTTATGTAAATTGGAAGCGGCCTGGTCGGTATCTGCACCTTCCCCGTTTTCAATCGACGCCCGCTCCTGCCCTCGCAACTCCAAGATGCCCCCACCCCGCCTGCCCGGCTCGCCAGTCTCACTCAGCCGTGTGTGCGTTTTGTGTGGTTGCGTGGTTTGTGTGTGTGGCTATTATGTGTGCTTCCCTGCCCTGCTTCCCTCTAGTCTGATGACTGCGCTCGACGTCGGCAAACAGACACGACTTCTCAGTGTCGGGCTCCAAGGCAGCAGCACGGAGGTATAGCAGGTAGACCGACAGTGGCTGCCCAGGGTCCACGTACACAGAGACGCTGCTGGAGCGCCCCGTCTCCAGAGCCTTTCCGCCCTCGCGATCCTCGCTCCAAACGCCATCCCTCACGATCGGGCCTAGTATGCCAGTTGGGGCAGGTCCCAGCAATGAATTGCACATACAATTCATCCTTCTCGCCGTGCCCGAGTTGAATAACGCAGGCCCCCGCGGGCAGCTTGTCAAGATGCGTGAAGAGTCTGCGCCCTGCTCAGCAATTCGTCGGTCAGGTGGTGCCTCCCACGTAGTTCCCGCTTGGCATGACAAAGCGTCGAGGAAACGCGTGCATGGACCGGAGAAACAAATGACGGATCGCAGCCTCTTGGGACCTCGGGGAGGGGTGACACAAGCCGTCTTTTCTCACTCTCACTCACCCTTTCAAGCCGACCCTCGACTCCTCCTATTGTTGGGTTGGAACAAAGGTGCCGAGCACCCGATCAGCATCTGCGGGTGCTTATCCAGCCTGTCTGTCGGATGTGGGTTTGGGACGAGAGGGTGAGGGAAGGGACCCAGACAGCCCTCAGCCTCGCTGGGATGGAATCCATCACATCTCACAATTCTTGGCTGACAGGTCCAACATAGCCGCCACATGCGCAATTGAGAGCTTTATTTTTTCTTCTTCTCAACTCTCCTTCATATTGTTCTCTTTTCTGCATAACTCGTTCCTGCCTCCATCCTCATGGAAATAAATGCGCGCGACGAGGAGAAAAACCTGTCATTGGTCGCTTTCGATTTTGACATTTCACATTTGTGACCAAACCTGGCATTGGCCGCCTGCCCCCGAGCTAAGGCTGGCCACCCCATGCTACACCCCACCCACTTCTCCAAACTGATCCTAGCGGCACGTGAAGATCAGTCCGTCACCCTTGCCAGTTCGACGGGAAGCGACGACCTAGCGGACATCAATCTCGGCCAATCTCGCCTGTGCCGGGAACCCGTCGGCCATCTCACAGCGCCGCGAAAGAAGGAATTTTGGGGTTTCCAGGCCGTTGCTTTCTCCTTCCATTTTAAACTCACGTCCGAGCCACAGCCACAAATGGTGGCGGGTTTGCCCGCCGCTAGTTGCGAGTCCCGAACGACCTTACAGACAAGCTCAAATAATAATTAATTACAAAGAGCAGTGGGGATGCGAACACAATAAAACAAAGCGTCCCGGTTGGATCCCAACACGGGCGGCTCCTCATTGCCGACCCTCCACGTCGACCTAGTTCGCATGAGATTACCTACCTCAACTGCCTACGCGTATTGTTCACCGGTTTCCCGTCGCAGGTTGTCAAAGACTTGGCTAAAAACGGGAGGTCGATCCGCAAACCAGTGGGTCCGGCTGAACCGAACCTTGTCGGAGCCAACCAAAATATATGCCCGTGACTTGTGGCTAGAAAAAAAAATCGAGTGCGTGCTGGACACGCCAGGAATGCCTCTTCCCAGTGACTCAGACTCTTGGCCTCGAGAAGGTATATGTGTGTGTGCATGTATCCATGGTTGCTGTCGCCGTCCGCGCCGTGTCCCCGACGAGGACGGCCTGCCAAGAAGGCTTGCTTATGTGTTTGTGATATCACCACCGCGACAACACCACACCACAGCTGGGATCTCGGCTCTTTTCGCCGATGCGATAAGGATATGAAGCTGCCATGGAAGGTTACATGTGGTCGAAAACCCCAAAGCCCGTCGCATGGAACGGAAAGAAAGAAAGAAAGAGAGAGAGACAGACAGACAGACAGACAGACCGGACAACCGTTCATGTCCCCACTCAGGTACGGAGGCGAGGGCAAGCAATGATACTCCCCAAGAGCTCATACCCGCGGGTCGTTCGGGTCCGGTCGAGCCAACCAGCGGCCGTCACATCTGCCTGTCTGCGTGATAGATATCGACGCCCCGTCCTCGGCAGCTAGCTCGTCCGCCATGGCCAGGGAGCAGCTGCTGACGCTATAGTTAGGGCTTGCGTTCAGCTGTATTCTCGGCCGTCCTGCAGTGCCAGCTGCAATACAACCATGCGGTTGAGCGTCACAGGTTTTTTTTCTCTTCTTCTTTTCTTTCTTGACCACACACGGCCGGCCTTTATGTCTTGTTTCCCGCCGTAGCCGTGGGCGCCTAGCCGCTGCAAGTAATCTTGGCTAACCACCCTTTTTTTGCTTTTTTTTTTTTTGGGTCGCCGGGAGCGGCTGTATGGAATATCCCTCAGTACCGTGGGGGCAGCAGTGGATCGGAGCTGGCCGGCTCCGTGGTGGGCTCCGCAAGAGCGTGCTGGCCAAAATCGAAACCTGCAGCTAAAGGCTGCTGCAGCAACAGCAGCCGCGGTGCCAGACCATTCCTATTACGACCCTGAGCTGCAAGTGTCGGTGGATATTGATCCCAAAGAAGGGTGTGGGAAGTGGGGAGTGCCTTGATTCCCCATCCGTATCCTCTAGACTCACTTCTCTTCTCCTCATAGAACCCCTCACTATGACACGCGTGTTCCGTCAACCGGCAGAGGGAGGGGAAGAGGGGAGGAGCCACCCACAGAGCACAACAGACACATACGGCAGACGCATCCACAGCAGCCTTTATCCACAGAGCCGACCCGTTTCCCCTCCTTCCGGCCCCGGCCCAACCATGGCACGCCCCGCAGCCGAGCGAGCGGCCTGGTGTTACGCGGGATGTCAGAACCTAGATTTTACCCACAAGGTGCCACGCATCAAGAGTCCATTATCATGTTTACGATGGCACAGCGCTGTGTGGGAACAGCAGATCAAGGGGCAGACAAGCCTGTGGGTGCTTTGCTGGCTGGCCGGCTGAACCGAGCTGGCATGCTTCTTTTCTCGGGAACCGGCAGCTTGCCTCGAGCCGCTCAAATAGAAAACCACCGGCTGGTCTCCCCCTGGTGGATATGCGTGATGGGGCATCGATCGAGGCAAGTCTTTATCTGCCAGCCGCTGCTCCCACGTACCCACTCCTTTATTCCCACCGTCTTCCCCTCCGGTTCTCCCGCTCCCTTGATTTTTTTTTTCTCTCCACCTCCTCCACCACGACGACCAACCACAAGCCAGCATATGTGGCCTATGTGTCTGCCACATCATTCATGCAAGACCTCGCAGCCAGCAGAAGCAGCGTATTGACAGCCACAGACTCCTCCCTCCTTCCAATAGAGGATGGGATGGTCCAGTCACGATTACATAGGGTGCGGCCATTTAATGTGGAGTAGCGAAGCGCCCGCGGCAAGCCTGCGCAGCTTGCCACTCGCCAGCTCAACGTGCACATCACGTTGCGGCCCAACCCACAATCCACGCCCTCTTTTTTTATTTTTATTTTTCTTATTTTCTTCCTAAACACCCTTGTCACCCCAACCCTATTTCAGGCACCAGCTCGCCAACCGCTGGGATTTCTGTGTGCTGGGGTGGCGAGTCGATGTTGTGGACACCCGGGTGCATCCACCCCCTGGCCATCGATATGCAGCCCTCAAAGCCATGATACTCCGTTTGCCAGCTATCTAGCCAGTGAGTGCCCTTGCCGCCGAAACAACCCCGCACTAGTTTAAGCGAGGGGCAGCCAAGGCCTGTGGGATGAAGGATTTTTCCCTCTCCTTTTTTTTTCTTCCCCTCCCTCTCCTTCTTTCTTCCAAACCTACCCGTGGTCGCCGCTGCCCGTTGCGATCTTATATGCCTCGTCATCATCTTATCGGTTGAACCCGCCGATCGGAAGCCCAGCCGGTTTTAATGAAACTGGAAAATCAGGAGGCCACAAGCCGGCCAGGCCGAGCAACGTCACAGTCCAAAAGATCCACAACAGCGGCGGATGTTTTGCCCCATCCTACCGGCTGCCATATACGGCTGATGCATGGAACCTTTCAACCTACCCTTCTGCACCTGCAGACCTCTCCTCCTCCTCCCCCTTCGTTCCATTCTCTTGACTTATGTCTATTTTCCTATCTCGACCGTGCCAATCGGCACACAGGACTCTAAGCGAGAGACGGCAGGGAGGTTGCATCCTGCTGCGAGCAGCATGCCTGTCGTGGACATGATGTCGTCGTTATGATGAGACCGGACTATTTGCTCCAGCTGGCCATGCGTGCAGGAGGCCCTCCGGATCCCCGATCCATGCCCGAACCAGACGTCTTCTTGACTCCATCGTGCTTCATTTCCTTCCTTTCAGCTCTGAGGTGGCTGCCTCTTGGTTTCGCCCACGCCCCCTCCCTCTTCGCTCCCACCCCCTCCTCGACGGCTGCCGTCCCTTGGCTCTGCCTATCTCTACCCGACCCGATGATTTTCATCGACCTCCCAATATTGGAACGCCAGGTTGCGGTCGATGGTATTACGTTAAACACCCTTGGCACGCTTTTGGGGATCCCAGCCGCCCCTTGTCGGCGGCACCTTGTCTCCATCATCTCGATCCCTGCCTGCAGTCTCTGCCTATCCGCGTATGTGGTCGTCGCCCTTGCCAATACTTAGTCTCCACCTGGCGTTCATATCATTTCTTTTTCTCGCTATCCGGTAGCATCCGGCCGGCCGGCCGGCCGAGCCCACTACGAAAGCGCCCTCGTCCCATGGCCTGGCGAATCACGAAGACACAAATCTGCTGAGAACACCTGCTGTGGCTACCGGAGCTCGGCCCCCTCCATCCGTGTTGCACTGCCCGGCGCGTCTCGCGTCTACGTCTACCAAGGTACCTACTACCTACCGTACGTGGCTTCCACACACCATGCCTTTTGTTCGATCGGCAGAGATAGACAGCCGCCACCAAGGCACCAGCCTGCGTTGCCGGAAGAAGTAGTCCCGGCAGTGCGCTTGCACCTACCAAATTCCTCGATGAAGCAGGAGGGGCAACTATGGTGTTGTCCTCTGCCCAGAGTCCCCCTCCTCCATTCTGGCCTGTCTTTATTGGGAGTTTTGTTTTTATTTTGTTTTTATTATTTTATCCATGCGTATTTTTCTCTACCATTATTTCTCATGCTGCTCAAGTCTAGTGTCTCTTCTAGCTATAATATGATGTCCTGTCTCTGCCCGTCGAGCCCTCTGAGTCTCGATCACTTCCCTCTTTTACTCATACATAATTATACCTCAAGCCCATCTTCCCCATTGCCAGCCTCGACCCGCATCAAAAGTGTGCCCGCCAGCTACGGCACTAATCTAACTCCCAATCTAGTTACCAGCAACATCCCTGCCCCTCAACAGACTCAATTCCTTGCCAAAGCCGCTCCTGTTGTTGCCCACTTCCACTCGTGGCACCTCGTCTTCAAACAGCATTAGCGCTGCTGACCTGAACTGGCAACATGAAGTCCAATCAAAACCCGGCGGATCCCCTTTCTGGGTGGCCCAAGTCCCTGGAAGGGGACCTAGTCTGGTCCGGAACTGGTGCCTCTCCAGCCGAACCCCACATCCTCCAGCTTCGGCCAGTCGACATTGCCGAAATTGAGGGCGCCCTCCAGGCCTTCAAAGGTAAGCGAAAAACGCAACAGCGGAATTCTTTCCGGGTGGCAGCCCGTTGTTGTGGTTCTGCCCGCGTCCTTTTTGTAGGCGGAACCAACAACCAACCTCTGCCGGCAAAATAACCACAGTCACATAGCCCATTAAGCGAGACAAAGAGAAAAAAAAACGAGACTGCATTTCTTTACATGGCTCTTACGTCTCCGTCATCGTCGCCATATTCATAGCACTGTTTGTTCCTCTCCTGCGATGGCCGTCTTTTGGCCGAAAGACGTTCGAAACCAAACCTTGGTGGCCCAAAACAACACAATCAAGCCAAAATATGTTGATGAGCTGACAATACCGGGTTGAATTTCTAGAACTTGGATTCCACGGCGACAGGGTCAGCTGCGACACCTTCCGCCTCTCCGATGACCTCCGGTCCCGCCTCAGAGAGGCTTCTCGCGATGTCCACAACAAACAGGGGCACTGTATCCTGCGTGGGCTTGAGCCCAACAAGTACTCCGCCGAGGACAACGCAATGATCTTCCTCGGAATTGCCAGTTACATTGGCGATGTTCGCGGCGTGCAGGACTCCAACGGGAGCATGCTCAGTAGGTCCAAGCACTCTCTCCCCTTGCCCCGGTATCCACAATGACTTGTCCAAGCGGCAAGAACGGGAATAGCCTCTAGAGATGCCGGGTGCGGATCTGGGCTTGTGGTGGAGCTAACCGACGCCAACCAACCAGGCCACATCACTGTTGTCCAGCAATGGAAGGCTGTTCCGGATAGACTTCGTCATGGTGTTCACACGGAGCAGGGGATGGTGAGTCTCTTTCCCATCTTATCTCTTGGCAATGCTGGCATAACGCCCAGCCCCGATGACGATAGACCTTCCAAAGCCAATTGATTCTTTTGGGTAATTAACGACGAGATAACCCACTTCAGCCGTTTCACAACGACATGGGCACCAGCGTGCTCGCCCTCCACTATCGCCAGTGTGCGAGCGAGGGCGGGTTTACCCACTTGTCTTCAGCCTGGACCGTGTACAACGAGCTCTCGGCCAAGTACCCGGACGTCCTCGAGACTCTGGCCACTCCCAACTGGCCGATTCAAATGTGAGTAATTAACACACAAAACCAAAACCCTTCCTCTCTGGCTGTGGGCCAATGCAGAGTGGATATCTAGAGCCTAATTATCCGGTTGTTTCCCTTGGCTGATTAATCGCCCGTAACTCGCACAATGCAGCACCAAGACAAAGTCTCGATATTACCTGGCCCCTCTGCTCCAGCACCACAACGGCAAGCTGGTCATCAGCCTCGACCCGGGCCGTCTGGGCCGGCAGACTCCCAACAAGGAGTACACGGCCACCACCAAGTACCCGCCCTTCCTCGGGAATGGGAGCAACAACGACAACAACCGAGATAAAGACAAGTGCGACGGGGCCTCCGAGGTGCCAATCCTCACGGACAAGCAAAACGCGGCTCTCGACACGCTGAACAAGGTGGCCAACCAGCACCGGCTCTCGGTGCCCGCCCGCCCCGGAGACATGCTCTTCGTCAACAACTGGGCGCTGCTGCACGCCCGCGACCCCTACATGGACGGCGGGGCCAACGGCCGCCGCCACCTGGTCCGCGTCTGGCTCCACGACCAGGAGCTGTCGTGGGACCCGCCCGACTCGATGAAGACGCCCTGGGCCGCCGCCTTCGGCCACCGGTTCCCCGAGGCCGTCGAGCAGGTCGGCGGTGGCCCCCACCGCCGCAACAAAGTCAACCAAAAGTATCCCATCATGCCGGCCGTCGACTACCACGTTCCCAAGTACACGGCCGGCTCGGCCGCCTTCACCATCGACAGTAGCGACGATGAGGATGATGGCCACTTCCAGTGATGGGAAAAAAAAAGGGTGCTCAACCCTCAAGAAGCCTCACTGCCAACTGGTGAGCTGCAAAAAGTTTGGCTGTTCTTTTGGTCACGTTCTTGTGTGCTATTTTCCATTTTGTATACTGGCTACCTACTTTATGATTTTATCCACCCAAAATCTCTCTTTACTGTCCTGCGCTGTTTGTTTGTCTCTTCTAGAGTCCACAGCCCAGCTACGGTTCCGAATCGCTTCCTCCCCAAGCGACCCCTACCTCAGCAGGGGAGGTATTCCTGGATGGATCACAAGAGCCCGGCCTTACAAATTGTCTACTGAAATTCCCGGCTCTCCATCACCACAGGTTTTCAGTACTGTGTCTCCTTTGCTGCTCTCTCCTACCCCTCACTTGGCTTGGCTTAGCAACGGCGATCTGCGCTGTGAGGGCCTTTACTTCCATTACTTTGGGGTAAAATCACATGGGTTTCTCGGCAGCTGGCTGTGCTGCATTTCCCCCTCTCTTGAGTCGCAGTCTTAGTACCAAAAAAATTGCATGTATGGTATCTATCTTTTGTTAGGCCTTGGTGAAGCGCTATCTTGAGCATTCTTCCAGGTACCCCGGATGTAATTAGCGGCTGAACCAGTTAAAAAAAAAGTTGACCGGGATCGGCGTTCCTGTAACCTATTGATTGCCTTTTTTTTTAATTCTTGTTTCTCCGGTTCTCGGCAAGTAGGCACGGCTTTTCCTCCGCTTTTGCAACCACCGATCGGCAAGAGGGATCAACCAACAGATGCCGTCCAATACTGAACAAAAAAGTCGAAAGCCAAGGGACGATAACCTAGATAGGTAGGTAGATACCACCCGTGCCACCCAGCTGCATGCTGGACCACCAAGTTCGACTTTTTGGGCGTAATCACGCAACAGATATTGCCCGTCCCACACGTCCTTTCAGGCCAGCAGTGGGAGGATGGTGTTGATTCGCCAGCGCCCCTCCCTCGCTTGCCTGCTGTAACCTTCCTTGCTTCATAGTGGCTTCCACCTGCAGATTATTGAGATTTCTGCGGAATGGTGGGATGACAGCGACCCGGCGCGATTGCCGCCATAATTAAAGCCGCAAATATTTAGCGATGACACAGCGCAAGACCACGCAAGACCCCAGGGGGTGGCCTTATCAATGATCAATAACGTAGCACTCTGACCATAGGGAAATGGCAGTCCCAGCCCTTTTATTGTTTGGGTGGGACTGCCATTTTTTTTGTGGTCGGGGTGCGTAGGCAGAGCCGGAGCAATTACTCCGGGGCACCCCGGCCGAAATCCCTCTTGATAATGATCTGCGGGCCGTCTCTCTGGCTCAACCAATGGATGACCCAGCTTAGTACGCACCTCGGCTGAATGGCAAGGTCTCCTCATTTGCCGTGGAGAGATAGGGAGCCGCAAGAACTTCAAGGGCATCTGCCGAAGTCGCAACATTCATCCGACGCCAGGCTCATTGGAAATGGGAAGTGGCTTGGTAATCAGGCAGAGGATGTTGACCGTAATTTATTCTGCATCTGCAGCGTCGGGAAACAAGCGCACCAAAGAGAGTCGAACCACGCTAAGCGCCGTGAGAATAAGACACGACGGCGTACTTTCCACCCCATGCCCATCTTCTAGCCGCGGGGTCTGCGTCTTTGTCCTGCTGCCGGAGTTGTTCGTCTTGGCCTGCCTTCAGGCCAACCACCACGTCGGCCTTGCACGTTCGCAATGCGAGAACGTTGACGTCAGAACCACGGCCGAGCGGCCCGATGGCCTCCGCGAAAGGTGTGGTGGGGTCCCACGCAGCCTATTGAGGCACAGAACCAAATGGCGGTCAGCTCTGCACCGTCCCAGACTAGAGAAGGACAGGTGTAAACAAAACGGGGAAGAGAGGACAAATTCTTCTTACATCTCCAGTTAGCTTCCTGTAGTTGAGATCGCCCTTGAAGATGACCAACTCGCTGGACTTCAGCTCATCGAACAAGAAGGGGCACTGCGCAGGCAGGCGCCAGTAGCTGCCGGCCTGGGTCCAGAAGCTGTTAGGTCTCAGTAGTATCTTGCCCTCGGCGTAGAGCTCGGTCCATTTGGAGAAGAGGAAGGCCATGTCGGTGGCCTCGCGCTCTGACAGCGGCTCAGGCTTCTTGTCCTGCAGCGCCTCCTCGTCCGACGGCGTCTCGTAGAAGGCCTTTGGGTTGGCCAGGGCGTTGAGCAGCGCGGCGAAGTCGGCGGGCACCACGTCCGATACGAACCAAGGGATCTCCTTGGGATGCAGCACAATTTCGGTCGCGAACCCAGCCTGGAGCAGGTAGCCGGCCAGGATGAGGTCGACATATAGTTCGAAACCGGCGTTGTCGAGCACGATATCGACGCGGCGCCGCTCGGCCGGGCCCGGCTTGGCACGCCTGGCGGCGACGAGAGCGTCGAAGGCGGCGTCGAGGTCGTCAACAAGGATGTTTGCCTCGGCTGCGCGGCGTGCCTCGGAGCCCTGCAGCTTCTGGATGTCGTCGTACGAAAGCGTCGTCAGGAGCGAGAGGTCGGTGGCGTTGCCCCAGAGACAGATCTCGCACATTTCGCGGAACAGCAGCTTGTCCGCCTCGCCGACACCGGCCTTGTGCTCCTGCAGCTGCTTGACCAGCTGGCCGTAGCGGGCCGCGAGCTCGGCAACGGCGGGGCGGGAGGAGCGGAAGGTCTTGATCTTCTGTCTTGCGAAAACGTCGTATCCCTTCCAGTGAGTGGAGAGGGAGAAGTTTGTGCTTATGCGCCTGTATAGGGACCGGGTGAGGAGCCAAGTTAGCACTGCCGCCGGACGGCGCCTGGATAGCCAGGCCCCCGAGAGTGCCGCTCACCGGTAGAGGTAGCATTCAGAAAATAGCCAGTTCGTGTTCAGCCAGGTAGGGTTTCCCCGCTGCTCAAGCTCTTTGTTGTAGAGCTCGACGTCGGAACCGCCATCGTCTGGGATCGGCCTGACGGCGGGTCAGCGCTGGGGCTCGGGGTCGGCACGGGTGAGTGACGGCGAGGAGGGTGGAGGTTACGTGAGCTGTCGGTCGTGCTGGACTTGGTACTTGAGCTGGGCGAGCTCGTTGATGATGCTCCTGCCCTCGGTGGTCTTGGCGGCGTCGTCGGTCTGGGCCACGGAGCGGTACACGTCGTCGATGGCTTGCGTCTGCGGCGAGGGCGGCTGTCAGATGGGTCGGGGTGAAAAGAAATATCGAGAGGGAGAGGACATACGATAATGATGGGCCATCTCTCGCGGGCAGATGTGTAGGCAAACGACGTCTTGTCGCCCGTCGAGTACCCCGCTATTCCCGGTCGTCGGAGGGCGGGGTCGTGGCCATCAGCACTCGCACAAAAGTCGCGGGACTGGCTACACGCCAATGTATTGGAATCTTACGCGTCTTGCAGTCGTGCTCCATTCTTGCGGGGTCGACGAACAGTATAAGGATGCTGCGGCTACACTCAGGCACAAGGTATCGATGGGAATCGGAGCAGCATCAAGTTCGGGTGCTTAGGCGGAGCCGTCTGCGGTGTTTTGTGCCTGGAGCGGGGCTACCCGATTCAGAGCACACGAGTCAATGCCATGAGGTTCAAATAAGCTACAAGCTCGTTCGTCCGACCTTTCCGACCGGTTTGGATGCCGTGCAGCCATATCCAGCCATATCATATCTGCAGTCGTGCTTGGGCATCAGGGCACTATGCTTTAGAAGCGGCAGCCCCAAGGTTGTGCCCAAGCATTGTGTAGCCCTGTCTGCCACTGAATCAGCGGACCACCACCAATCCAGGCAGCCATGTGGCAGCACTCCCAGGCGACCTTTCGCCATCTGCTCGTTCTGTATGGGTGGTTTTCTTGGGGTACCTGGTCCCAAGCCCCAAGCCTTAGGTCGCGTCTCGAGGTTCGGAATTTGCATGACGTAGATGGGATGACATAATATGTGGGCACCAGCCAGCGCTGACGAGTGCGACGCCCGATCGGTGATTGCGTCCGTGTTCCATGAAGTTGACGCCGCAAGAAAACAGATAAATGCGATCTTCAGGAGGCGGCCGCAACCACGCCATCTGGTTAGTGCTGGTATACACACACAAAACGCCACGACGCTCCATGCTTCATCCTAGGGCCGACTCCCATCGCGATGCCCACTGTGGGCCCTTGAGCGTCATGATTTGCGCCTGCCACTTTATCCCAAACAATGTCGTCAATTGAGCCTTCGTCTTACGCACGACGGGGCGTCCTGCCACCTGCCAGGAACGAAGCGGCTCCCTAGTCGCCTAAATGTCGCCCTGCTGATCGTTGCAGAACAAGGAAAACCCGCCCAGGCGCCTCCAGTTTGGACCTGCATGCTGTTGATCATTTTTGCGCACTGTGATGCCGTTCAGTCGCGGCTACCGCCTCTCAAAGTACGGGGTTTTTTGTCTTCTATCTTTAGCAACACCCAGCCACCCGTGCCGAATCCCGGGAGGGAAGTGTACATAGACATGTAGCACCTCCACCTCAAATCTTCCACCATTTGAGTATGGGTGACAATACTGTCTCAGCCCGGCGCAGGAACAAGCGGCCCGCCGATTGATCCCGTTACGGTACGAGGTGCTGGCTCCGGAGCCCTTGATCTTGCCTTTGATCCGGCAGGCTGATGGAAACAGACTTGAACAACAAAATTCTCGCCTCGAGGCGCAAATACTTATTCCATTGCGTGCCAGGATGCCTTCTCATGCCTCTAGTGCCCTTGCAAGTAGGCCTGGCTCATACAAACGTCACAGATACCACCTCGTATCGACTCCCCCGTGCTTCCCCCGGGCTTGGGATGCGTAATTGTGTGGTCAGAGTGCCGGGGTCTGGGGCGAAGGCGGCTGGTTTAGCTCAAGAACAAGCGGGCTGGCCCCGACTGCCGAGGCAGCCCGCCCGGCCTTCCCACGACCGCTTTAGACTTCATTGGCCATTGCGAGCATTGGCGATGTGGCGATGTTGCCGTGGTAAGTGACGACAACAGAACACCCCATTGGCGGTCGGGAGGATGCCCGAGACATGGAGCGGGTCCTGCCCCGCACCTAGACAACGTCATCCATTGGGCGGCCTCTGGTCTTTTGTGATGTCGATGCCGATGAGGGCCATCCAAGTCGTTTGCGCCGGGGGCACTGCCCTGTTTCCGCACCCAAGTACATACAGTACAATCCCGTATTGTACGGCCCGCCCACGGCCGTCATCAAGGCTCCAGACGGGTCGGCGGCTGTGCCTCCCCCTTGGCCGGCGCTGCATCATGCCAAGACTCTCCCTTCCCGTATTGAATGTCTAGTTTAGCAATGCCGACGACGATCCTTTGGAACCGGTCTCCTAGGGTTACTCACTGCCTCTGCTTGGGAAGGGACTTTGATTGAATGATGAAGGTGTGGTTTTCTCCACCTGGATGAGGCGTCGTCTGAGTTCCCCTAAGTGAATATAAAGGAAGCCGGATCTCGTCCAGCCACAACCGCCTTCTCTGGCACCGCACATCCATCACTTTGATAACCACCTTCGCTCGCCATTGCCTGCTTCACTTTCGTTGCAAACCAAAACCACAGAAAAACACATCCCCATTCAAGATGAAGTACTCCACCGCTCTCGCTGCCTTCGCCGCCGCCGGCCTCGCCTCGGCCCAGAGCCTTAACGATGTTCCTCAATGCGCGCGTCAGTGCCTGGGCCCTGCCATCAAGGAGACCGGCTGCTCCGAGACGGACGTCAGCTGCCTCTGCAAGGCCGAGAACCGGAACAAGGTCATCTCGTCGGGGACCGCCTGCGTCGTGCAGAGCTGCGGGCAAGAGACCGCCATTAGTACGTGGAGACACCCCTGGCGATTGGATACTTGAAAACATGCTTTTGCGATCTTACTAACACACAATCACCTCCCACCCATCAGACGAGGTCCTCCCCGCCATCACGCGCATCTGCAGCGGGGCCGGCGGCAACACCCTCCTACCCGGGACCACCAGGGTGTCGACCACCGGCGCCGCCACCGGCACCACCAGGTCCGGCAGCGTCCCGACCACCACCGTCCCCGTCGTGACCAGCGCCGGCACCACCTCCCTGCCCATCGGCGTCCCCACGACCCGGCCCGGCGGCACCAACAACACGACCTCGACCTCGACCTCGACCTCGACCACGGGCACCGCTCTCCCTGCCGGCGCCCCCAAGCTCACTGGCCTCGGCGGCGCCGCCATGATGGCCTTGGCTTTCTTCGCCGCGTACTAAGCAGACGTGGGTTTTACCTACCTGGCCATGTGAAATTTATCCCGTCCAAGGTCGTACCGTGTCGCCAAATGGGGCACTCCGATTCGGGTATCAAAAGGGAAAACTCCAAACGGACCCACACACTGCACCTGCCCGCTCTCATTAGACAGCACATGTTTCTTTGTATCTATTCCACGTCCCATCAGGCGTGCCGGCAGACGCAGCCATTGATAATAATAATTTGTATCATGACCTGGCGTTGCTTTCAAACTATATACTATTCACGTCGACCGGGCTCACGGCAAGCGTGTGTGTAAACATATGATGGGGCAGACAAATGTCCTAACTATCTAGCTATCGCACAGGCGCACTGCGCGGACTAGAGAAAAAGCATGCCGGTCGCCACCATGGCCATGGCAAGACAGGCGCCACCCAGGGTCGGCTCCAGCATGGAGCTTTCTGCGGTCATGGGCATGATTTTCCCGGCAGCGGCCGTGCTCTTCTCATCGACGGCAGCTGGAATCGCCGGTGGCGATGGCTGCTGCTCGGGAGTGAACGGATCGCCGCCGCCTCCGTTGTTGACTGGCACCGGGGGCGAGATAGCAGCCGGGCTGGATTCCTCGTCGGATGATTCCAAGTTGAAGGTGTCCGTAGCCCGGTTGCCACCGCCGCGAGAGCCTCCACGAGCACCACCGTTGCCGTTGCCGTTACCACCGTTGCCGCCACTGCCGTTACTACCATTCGTGCCACCGCCCACGCCGCGGCCTGCACCACCTCCTGCTGCAGCGGATCGAAGGAGGTTCGCGACGGCCGTGTAGGCTGGCGTCTTCTGGTAGTTCTGGTCCAGCAGGCACGCCTCCCCGGCACCGGAGAATGTCTGTGGAATCCACGAGAACTTGTCCGTGAACTGCCACGCAACCACACCAACACACTTTGCTGTGTCCAGGCAGGCGCCAACGACGTTGGTGTAGTCGGTAGCCTGCTGCTGGCGGGCCGCGGCACTGGCGGGCACCTTGGCATGGCGAATGTCCAGCTCTGTGTAGCTGACCTAGAAAAAAACAACTCTTAGTAAAATTGTCACGGCCAGTAGGGCCTCCGGACTGCAACGGCCAGGAGGGCCCGCAGCGGTCATGGCTGGGGGTCAAGCGACCTAGCCACGTGACTTGGTCGCGTACGGGCCTCCCGGTCACCGTAGATAGCAGACCCTGCCACCTACGTGCTTTGATAAGAATAAAGAAAAACGTACCTCCACCCCCAGATCGGTAAACCGCTTGAGATGCGATGCCAGGTCCTGGCGGCTCGGGGTCTGCCCCACGGTAAAGTGGCCCTGGAAGCCGACGCCGTCGATACGCTGGCCCGCGTCCTTGACCAGCTTCACGATGCTCAATGCTGTCTCTGCTTTTTTGCCGCCGAACTCAATGTTGAAGTCGTTATAGTAGAGCTTGGCGCTTGGATCGGCCACGGCGGCAATTTTAAATGAAAGCGGTATGAAATCTTTGCCCAGCGTTTTGAAGAAGACCGAGTTGCGAAACGAGCCGTCTTCGTTGATGGCCTCGTTGACGACATCCCACGCGTAGCACTGTCCTTTGAAGTGGCCCATGACGCGGCCGATGTGCGTTTCCATAATTTTCGTGAGAGAGTCTTTGTTGAATTGCCCGTTGGAAACTGTGGTTCAGTGGTGTTAGTGACAAGCAAGGGGAAGAAAAAGGCTCGAGAGATGCAGCGACACATACCAAAGCTTGGCAGCTGCGAGTGCCAAACAAGCGTATGACATCGGAGCAGGCCTCGAGTCGAGTTTGCCAGGCCGGCGACCTGGTCCGCGGATTGGAAGTTGAACTGGCCGGCTTGAGGCTGAATACTTTGCCATTTCTGGCTATTCTCTGGCACAAACAGGCCAAACTCTCTCGTGTTCTTGACGATGCTCGTATACTTTGCATCGTTGAAGTTGTTGGAATCCGTAGCTGTACCAAAGTAAAGCTTGCCCGCCTTTACGGCGAGATCGTGGAGGCCTTCGCCCGTCGCTGCACCACCGCCGCCGCCGCCGCTACCACCACCGCCGCCACCCCTGTTAGGACCGCCACCTCTGTTGCCGCCATTGCCACCGGCCTGGCCCAGGGCGCCAGAGGCGGCGGTCAAGAGTATAGTAGCAAGAACAGTGAGCCTTGCCATCGTGGAAGGTTATTCGAGATAAAAGGCCCTGTCCTGAGGGTGGGTGAAGAAACGTAGAGAAAGAGAATGACCAAGACACTGTCAGGTCCCTGAGCAGGTGATGAATAAAGACAGACAAGAAGTGAAAGAGCACGCAAGCGAGCCGAGGAGCTAGACGACCAGCGAGACAAGGCGCATTTGGGTAGGTATCCAGGTGTCGTCGACAGATTGCAGCCCTGGTTTTGCCGGACCCGATCACAAGCTCGAATAGGTAGGGGTAACCGGAGAAAAATGAATCAAGTCCAGAGAAGGAGGAGGGGAAGACGACGCAGCCCGAAGGAGAGGACCAAATATAGCGAGCCTTTCTTGTAAGATGGAGACCTATCGGTCGCCCCTGGCCCGCCTGTCCGCAAACTGCCGAGTGCCGCCGCGGCGCATGTCCATGCATAGCTATCCGGGAGAAAAGGAGCTGTTACGACTCTGGGGAGGAGCAATGCTCAAGGCTCGGCTGGGTTTCAGCATGGTCAGATCAGACCAACAGGGATGTGGCGAGGATCCACGGCAGGGTTAGGCCCCATCGAATCGGCAGAGACTCGCGCGAGAGTGGCTCTTTTTCTGGTGCCACCGGATCGACATCAAACGAAAACGGCCCGGCGCAAGCTTCAAGCTTTTATGATAGAATGTGTTGCTGGTGGTGGCCGTTACGCGCATGACAGAACGTCGAAGCGGAAAGGCCTGCCGACGCTGCCAGGACCCCGCGGGCCCCATAGGATGATATCTCCACGACATGGGATTTTGATTCGGACGAGGCTCCAGGGCTGCTGTTCTTGTGTCTTCTGAGCAATGTGCAATCCGATCATTTGAATGCCTTTCGCTGGGCCGTTTCCGAGATGATGACGGTTCCGGAAAGAGCTGAGCCACAAAGTCACGCGCTGGAGGCGCGCCTTGTGACCCGCTGGCTCCGCAAATGCAAATAGGGGCTCGCAGTCACTGCGCCGCCTTGCCCAGCTTTTTGTCCGCGCTGCCTGCCATCAGGGACGCAGGCAGGCGTTTGATATGTTTTCGAAATCCAATCCCATTTCCGGTGCCAATTGGATTGTCAACTCACGTCAGATCCGGCCGTGCGCGCGGGGAATTAAACCAATCTCTGCCAGAGCTCCAGCCCAGATGTTCGGTTCTTGACCCGGCAACCCAATCCGGAACCCTCAATTGCCCCGTGACGATTCGCGTTGCTGGAACCCTCCAGGCCGCGTCTCTATTTTAGGCTTCCGCCTTGCGCGTGTGGCTGCCATGGGCCTCGAGTCGTTTTCCAAGAAGTTCACCAAGGCTACTAAGGCCACACAGCAATACGTCGTAAAAATATGGTGCGATGGCCCTCCCCCCCTCTCCCTCCCTGCTCGATCGCGTGGCTGCCGCCATCTCCCGCAGCCAGCAGGAGCCCGCCCCACATGAGGCGCTCCTGAATTCCGCGCTACCAGGAAATCTTCATCACGCCTTGGCCCCACAACTATTAACGTCGCGCCACCACCACGGCTGCCGCAGGGAAGAGGTCAAGAATCGCGCAGCAGAACTAGACCCCGAGGCGGCGGCGGCGGCCGAGGCCGAGCGTGCCCTGGCCCGCGAGCGCAATGAGTTCCTGGCCCCCATCGCCGCGCGCCTCGAGCAGAGCCGCAGCCCAGACGCGGCCTCGGCAGACCCGGGCGCCGGCGTCAGCGAGATGGAGCAGCCGCTGGTCTACACGCGCGGCACGGCGCACCGGGCCGTCCTGCTCGTCACGACGCCTATCGAGTTCGGCCCCGTCGAGCTGACCAAGCAGTCGTACCGCCTGCTGGCCCGCCACGTCGGCATGAGCATGAACAGCATCTGCCACTGGGCCCTGTGCGTCATCGACCGCGGCACCGGCAAGTCGTACAGCTACGACCTGATGAGCGACCGCCTCGAGCTCAATATGATTGGGAAAAACATCTTCCGCGTCAACGAGGTCACGCCCGAGTTCGTCCAGACGTGGAGCAACGCCTACTACGTGGGCGAGACCACAAAAAGCCACGAGGAGATCCAGGCGCTCGGCGAGAGGCACATGACCCTCAACCCGAAGTACAGCCTGCTCGAGAGCAACTGCCAGCACCTGGCCGAAACTCTCGTGCGCGAGCTGTGCGATGGCGGTCGCCTCATCAGCCAGCACAAGCTCGACGAGGAGCTCAAGCTGATTTCGCCCAAGATGGCCATGGATGTAATAATGGCCAAGCTGCAGAACAAGCTCGAGGACCCCGGCCAGGGCGAGGAGAGCCATTCGGTGAAGCGAGACGTCGACATACTAGGTACTTTGTGGGCCAGGGTCAAGAAACACTCGTAGAATGACGAGGGCCAACACTCGCCCGCCCAGTGAGCACCGAGTAGCTCGGTGCATTGGTGCGGCGCCTCTTTAGACTACACATTTGCTGTTTGGCGATGCGGATGACCACACAATGCAAAACAGTCACTCTCACTTGGCGTGCTTATTCCGTAAACCATTGCTCCCATGGCCATCGAGTCACTTGGAGCCTGCTGTTTCCACGACTCACCTTGCGATGCTCCGTATACACTCACTTTCCGAGCAGCTCTGTCCTGACGCGTGGCGAGACCAGCACATGCTTATTCTTATTTATATCTCTTCTCCTTCCGTGACCTGCGAACGCAATCCTGGCAGCAGCTTTGCCTTGGCCGTGGCATTTAGTATCGCACAACCTGCCCGTACTGCTACCGAATATAAACGTCATCTGGCTTCATCTCCAGCGACCCTGGTGTTTTGTTTTATTATTATTAATTCTTTTTTTTTTTTAAAAAAAAAAAAAAAAAAAAAAAAAAAAAAAAAAAAAGAAAGAAAGCGATGGTATTCCCCCAGATCTAGTCCCACCCACGGTCGTTCACTGGCACTGGGGCATAACGTATTATACCAAATCACAGTATTTTGCCATGGACGTGGTGCCAGCCCTGTCAACTACTATGACGTGGGTAGCGCGCATTGCGGGACTTGAACCCGCGACCTTCGAAGATATTAATTAGATTACTATCTCCCAGGCCACTCGACCATCTGTTTTGTTGGAAGGAGCTCCGGAGAAGTTCTATTTGAAGGCACACCTCCTCTTTGCATGCTGTGGGTCTGGGCAAGCAAACGTGATATCGGATGGCTTCAATATCAAGAAAGTCCAACTGCAGTCCTGGCTTCATGGCTACCAGTATACGATTGCCAGTACAAGCTTTGTTCTTATCACGAGCATGCTAGCTTTTTTCCACAATGAGCCGTGTATAACAACGGCTACGTGGTATTCGCTCTCTTCTCTTAAAACTATCGAACCAGCCCAAGGTGAGCAGGGTATGAAGAGGAGGTGAGCCTAGCTAAGGAAAACATATTCGAGGCTCGGTCGTTCCTTCCTTCTTTAACCCAGTCTCTTCAAAACCCCACCCCAGAGCAGCACAAAACCTTTGCCAGACTGAAAAAATTCCATGCCAACGTTGACCACTTCCTCCCCAGCCTCTTCAGACTGAAAGCCCTGCCGCTGCCCGCCGCCGTCCCAGTCGCCCTCGCCGTCCCCAAGCAAAATCAAATAAAGCCCAGCCGCCCGCCCAAGATGAGCCGGTTGCTCGGTTTGAAGAGGGCTTTGCCCAAATCTGGCATGAAATATGCCAAAATCTCCAACTTTCTCGCGCGTGGGGGCCGCGACCGCCAGGTCGCCAGAGCCATCATGGACGCCACCGCCGCCTCCACCACCACCACCACCACCAACACCAACACCAGCAGCAGCACCAGCACCCCCTCCGCCCGCCTGCCCAAGGCCGTCGTCGAGCTGCTGCTGGTCCAGCTGTTCGAGGATGCCGCCGACCTCTTCGCGGCCGAGAAGGCGCGGGGCGGGAACTCGTCCTTCACGGTCGAGTTCCTCGGCCTCATGGAGGCGCTCCAGCCCGCGAGGGACTGGACGCGGGGGCTCAAAGAGCCCATCTTCATTGAGCTTTTCGCGAAGCTCAGCGCCGCCCGTGCCGCCTGGTGGGAGAGCCCCACCTTGCCATACGAGGAGGAGCGGCACTCCGAGCTCGCCCGGTCTATTGACCGGTTCAACCTTGTCGCCGGCGGAGACAAGAGGCGGGAGTGGGCCGCCGGCGGCCTCGAGATGTACGAGTTGGCCGGCGGTCTGCTCGACGCCGACGACTACGACGACGACGACGACAGCAACAGCAGCATCAGCAGCAGCAGCAGCGAGGCCGAGGACCAGGTATGTCCATCTATCAAACTAATCTTCACCATTTAGTTCGTCTAGCAAAAAACGCTAACCACATGATACTTCACATATGCAGTCCGACGTCGAGATGGCCGACGTCGACCCGACGATGGAGGAGGTGACCGCGGGGGTGGAGGAGATGGACCTCGCCTAATAGAGGTCCGGGCAGGACACAGCCCAGGGGGAGGGAACCACGGGGGAGGGATGGAGGAGGGATGGGGGAGGGATGGAGGAGGATATACCAGAGCCATAGCCGCACTGGTTTGCCGACATCAACGGCAATTTTTATTTTATCAATGGGACTTCTGATTTTTGCTTGCCTGAATTTTTCTGAAAATGCTTCTGATGATCATCTGAGACGAGAGTGACTTTGGGGGCTTCTGCGAACAGCCCGCTCCCCAATGACAAGACGCGCTGGTCACCGACCCGACAGCAGCAGGATTGTCCAGGATCTCCACCTCTCACATGCCCGCCGCCCTGAGAAGCCACTGGACTCCCCACAGATGATCAGCAGGTTCATCGTGCTCTGCATGAGGCGTTGGCTACTAACGACTCTACAGCTCAGCCCTCTGGTCTTACTCTCCCATCTGCGCCTCCTACACAATATGTGGATATGTCGGATGTTCCCCTCCGGTAAAGGAGCGAGCTACCCGTTCTTCCTCTGCGGGTGCGACCTGCCACAGCAAATGATGAATCGCCCACACCTCGAACTGGGGGCTAGCAAGGCTATCAAAAAAAAAAAAAAAAAAAAAAAAAAAAAAAAACAAAAAANNNAAAAAAAAAAAAAAAAAAAAAAAAAAAAAAAAAAAAAAAAAAAAAAAAAGAAGCCAATGATAGCCTTGCCTTCCCGGCTCAGAGTGACACATTGCTGGGTCGCCCACAAAGACCCTAACAATTAAGCTATACTCTTTCCATCAGCCCCAGTGGCAGGACGGGCAGACCGCCGACCCCAAGGAGCTGAAGACTTTGGAGTCAAACTTGAAGATGAACCTTCCACTGCTGGTCCCATGCCGGCTAATTATGTCGACATTTTTCGACACTTCCTGGTTTTGTTGCGCCCGGTTGTCACAAAACGGAACAAGAGCCTCGCACAAGGGCCACACGCAAGCGCGTAACACAGTTGCATGCATGAAAATCTACTGCGCAAGGCGCCATGGCTGTCAAGCGGCGGCTTGCAGGACAAACCTGGGCCTGCACATCAGATCCCAGCTCCATCAGTCTGGGGCGAGTATGTGCCATTCTGGAGTTGAGAGATTTCCAGACTACAGTCCAACACACCGATACTGCGGGTCAGCTTTTGCTACATCGTCGGGTTTTATTCTTGTGTTTTATCCCTTTCCCGTGCTTTCTTTTCCTTTCCTTACCACAATTTATTTTATTTCTTGTGTTTTGTCGTCTTCCTCCAGTTTTGGTTTATTTCTTTGCTTACCTTATTTTTTATTTTCCCCGCCTCTCATTCTTTATGTTCCGTCTTATGTCCTATCTTTTATCCTAACTCCTATATCTCGTCATATTTCCTATCCTTTCTCCTACTTCCTATCTTTTGTTCTTTTCCTACATGCCATTTAATTTACTACAAGCCGCATTTTCCTTTACTCTTTATATTCCTCTCTTTTACCGATCTGTTTTTGCAGTTTATACGGACCGCGGGCTTTTATTTGGGGGACGTCGCCGGTGTCTACACCGAGCACAACCACAGACACAGGCTTCGTTATGCGACCGGTTTAAACAAGGATAGGAAACGCCGGTTCGAGAACGGGATGTGAGGATCAACAGGTCGACACCCGGAATCTCCCGAGCAAAAGAGGTTGCGCTTGAAGGCCTGTTCCTTTTTGGCACCACGATAGTGTGTCGAAGCCGTCGTCTAGTGGACGTGGTGGCGACCTGTGGAAGATGCACTTGCAACGACACGGAGTTTGCCTTAACCTTGTGGTTACGATGGAAGTTGAATATTACCGCGCCCGATATGCCGATGCGAAGGACGAAATGTGGCTGCACCACAGGCCTATCCGAATTGGGCACGCACGCCTGGGAGCATACTGCGTTTCGCCAAGGCTCGGAGCTGGCGGCATCTTTGGTACAGAGTGCTTCAGATACGTCTGTTAAAAGGGTGGTCCAGTCGAAGAATGCCAGCACACTTATAGTGATTCGCCGTGTTTCGCACATTGCATAGCGAACCATGCGTACGGACCAATCGGTCGATGGAAGTGACCAGAAAAGCGAGACTGTTGCCAGGCGAAGTTGATAATTGGTCGTCCAGATGGCATGCTACGGATTTAGAGTAGGCGGTGTCAAAAGCGCTTACTCCGTGAATCACTAGCTGCCGAGCCGAATCTGGTGTGAGCAGGGAAAGGAAATCCATTTGGCTTTGAAGACGACCTTCGATGTTGGCCCCGCGTGGAGACGTCTGTGCCATGACGTAAATCTGGGAAAACCCGTTGGCGGCGTCGCTGTACGTGAGGAGAGACGAGTCCCGCCGCGAGCATTCGTGCCCTCATTGAAGATGCCCACTGCGTACGACTGAATATGTCGAAATCGGCATCTGAAAAAGGCGAGTGTTAGAATAGCACCCGGAATAAAACCGCGACATTGGTGCTTCTAGCGATACATCCGAAAGCAGGGTCCAAGAGTTTTTATCGCCCGGCGAATTAAACCCCAGCAATCCGTCAAGGATGGATCGAGTTCACTCGCCCGACGGGTGAGTCTATCGATGGAGCGAACCGCAATATCGACGCTCTACATCGACATCATTTGCTGATTGTCACGCGGCGTGTGGCCAGGCTATAGGTGCTGGTGGTCGCTTCGGCCAGTGTCACGACGCTGGAGTAGACCGCGGGTATTGCGATATGATCGACCATGAAGAATTGGCCCGGCTTGAAAGATGTGTCAGGAATTTGAGCAGTTTCGCGTGAATCCCACAGGAAAATCAACAGCGTGCGCCCCGCGACGATGCCGCCGCATAGAGTGACATTTTGACAATGTCGTCCTCAGTGTCTCACTCGTCATCGTCGCCGTTGTCGCCCGTGCCGGGAAGTGTGGTATCGATCGCTCCCTGAACGGAGCTCTAGGCGTCCAGGGAGGCTGGTGGAGAATCAGATGCCGTAACCGCTGTTTTAACAGTTAGTTAATGAATGAGTAACTTGAAGCCGGAATCAACTCACATCCTGGGCTGGCTGTCACTTCGTCACTCGACCGCGGCATCTGGCCAAGCCTGGCCGATCGGCGGACAGGGACAAGCGGAAGGGGTCAGCCGCCGCTTTTTCGAGGTCGGGAGGGGCCAGGGTTCAGGTGGTGAAATGGGCTTCGCAGTGCTGGACGGCTATGCGTCTAGGCGTGTTTGCGTTGGGTCGAACTGCTTGGCCTTGCGCGAGGTCGCCTTGCGTGCCTTGGGAGCACGAGACGGCTTTGTGCCACGAATGGCCTTGGCACCCGCGCGCGCCATGTTTGCGTCCTCTGTCGTCGACCGATCAAAGATGCCAGAGAATCGATGGGTGTGTCCGATCATGTGACGAAGCCTCATGATGACGCCATGACGAAGCCATGTACGGGCGAGGCGAGCGAGGCGAGCGAGGCGAGCGAGGCGGGCGAGGCAATCACATTGGGCTTGCGCGCATGAGCGGCATTAAAAGAAAAGTAAATTCGGTTAAAATGTTATCCTGTCCAAAAGAAATAAGAAAGGAAATAAAAATGAAATAGGAAGGGGAAAAAAAACAGGAAAAGAAATAGGAAAAGAAATAGGAAAAGAAATAGGAAAAGAAATAGGAAAAGAAATAGGAAAAGAAATAGGAAAAGAAATAGGAAAAGAAATAGGAAAAGAAATAGGAAAAGAAATAGGAAAAGAAATAGGAAAAGAAATAGGAAAAGAAATAGGAAAAGAAATAGGAAACGATTCAAGCTCAAATACGCACCCCATCCCTCGCTATAGGTCCGGCGGAAAGGCACAGCCTCGTCCTGCTCCACCTTGATTTTCACGTCCTCGCCCAGCGCGTGCACAAGGAAATCGCCTGGATACATGCCTGGTTCCTCCTTGCTGCCCGCGGTGGCGACAAGTTGCTGGGCACCCCCAGCGGTTTCATCCACGGACGCGGACGGCAGTGTTCGCCGTATTTGACGATCCACCCCATCATGAAGCGGACCGTCTCCCAGGCTAAGGGGTGCATTCTTGCCCCGGAGAGGTCGGGAAAGATGCCATCTGCGTTGCGGCGGCCGCCCTCTTCAGCCTGGTACTGATGGTCGACGAAGGCAGGGCCGAGAGGAAGAAGGAAATCGACCAGCATTTCCATAGTTTGGCCCGTTCCATGTCGCCGTCCAACTCTTGGATGACGAGCATCGCGAGACTGGAGTAGAACGTGCCCAGCCGTTTCGCGCGATCGCTGTAGCCCTGATCGGCGCTTTGGGGCGGTTCAACCAACTAGGCGAAGTGGTTGAACGGATAGTCCCCGAAGGTGATAGAGATGACGGTCATCGCCAAGAGAACGCGGAGGGTGATGGACTTGGGATGGTCAGGTCGCATCTGTATTCCGGCCAGGGGAAATGCTGTCCGAGACATGCAAATGTTGCTAGATCACCATGTCCGTTTGGCTGATACGGTTGAGCCGGCCAAAGGCCTGAATCACCGTGTTGTGGTTCCGGGTGGGATAAGCGATGCTTCCCCAAGCAGTTGAGGTGCAAGTTGAGGCGATCAACGTGGTGTCTTCCGATGGCCCCCTGTCCTGGATTTATACCACGTCAGTCAACAGGCTAGACTGTCTGACTCCATCTGACCGCCCCGAGATGGTGTATTACTCACTCTGGGAGCGCCTCTGTACCTGCGCATTGCCGAGCTCGTGCTGCAGTACCACAAATCGGAGAAGCGCGTTTGGCGATGGTTGGCTCGCCCTGGACGCAGCTGTAGGTGTATTTTTTTCCCCTCTCATATGCGGCCATGACCTGCCATAAACCTCAATAGCTAGTGTTATAACAACCCGTTCGCCATTCTCCATAAGGCAAGTTTTAATATCGTTACCATTCGGTCCGGGAAAAGAAAAAGAAAAAGAATCCTCCGGCCGAGCGAGAGCGAATCAAGGAAGAGTGGAACTCCAAGATCTAGAACCCGGATGTGTGCGCCCTGAACACCAATGTCCCCAGTGCGGGCCCCGACCAGCCCCGAACCCAGCTTGGCAGACTCTCCCATTCCCTTTTTCCAGGATGACCTTCTGGACCTGGAGTTTTGATGGAAGCTTCATTCCCTTAGCCGCCAAATGGGACTGTAAGGAGCTCGTCAGAACCACCGGATCCATATCTCGTAGCTGGTCCGACGTGTGCAGCATGCGCCAGGCGTTGAAGCAGGATGCCAAAAGAGTCAGGGCGCGGATCAGCGAAATCGACATCCAAGGACCGGGGGTCTGATCGCCCTCTCCAGGAATGGCCGGGTCATCGTCTTCGGCGTCGTTGTGAACGAACTTGATGTTCGCCAGGATCTCGTTCGTCTCCTGGATCACCTCGGCGTGACGAAGCCCGAAACGGGCCTCCTCATTGAGAATCCTGGATCGCGTCTCAAGGGAAAACGAGCGTCCCGTTGGGAGCGTCAACATGGTGTCCACGCCGCGGCGGAGGGTGAATATATCGGTCGCCTTGAAGGGCATCTGTGAGAATTCATCCGGCGTCCCGCGGTCGAACATGTTGGCCATAGATCTTGGCGCCAGGAGCCAATACTTGAAGCCGAGTTTTGCGAACTCGGTCAGGTCGCGTTTCTGCTTCTCTGGCGTGCCGGCCCCGAACCACGACATACGGCCATCTTCGGTTGGCATGTAGTCTGGTTCCTCAAACTCCCCCAGTGTGACGCACGAGGGACGGGTGAATTGGAGGCCCGGCCAGATCCCAAATCATGCCGACGAATCCGAGTATATGGGTCATCCGGTTGACGGTGATGGTGGCAGTGCAAAAGCCACGATGTCGTGTTGGGGTCAGGCGAAAGACCCTGCGTAGAGTCGCTTCTGGGTTTCGAAGAGTCTGTCCCTCGTCTCCGACCGTACCTGTCGTTATGCGTGAGATCGGCCTTGTCAATGGCGGGGAGCTTCCCGGAGGAGCCACCAGGCGAGTCTGCCTGGGCGGGGGTGGTGTCGCTCGCATCTACGTTGCTGGTAGTATTGTGTGCAACCTCTTCAATGCAATCCTCTTCGCCATAGCCATCTTGAGCCACGCGGTTTCCCTTCAGCCGCCGCCAAACAACCATGTCGTGTTGGCGGATGTCCTTGTGCCGGTTGTGGTACACGTCCTCGGTAACCACCTTGGAGTAGCTGGCGGCGAAGGTATAGTACGACGAGATGATGACGATCTTTGCCGTCTCGAGGTCGTGCTTTCCGTTCTGACACTCTGCCATGAGACTATCCTAATCGTGTTCATTGAGGGTGTAGCCGGCTAGCTGAGTGTCGGCGCCGTTGGGAAACTGCGATTCCGTAGCTAATCATGACTCGGAGCTGGCTGAAGTTCTCTGCGAGCTCTTTCCAGGTCTGAATGGCTGTGTTGGCCGGTGTGAGGATAAGGGTGGGGCCACAGGTGATCTCCCCAACGCTGGATCTGTTCTGAAGGTGGAGATAGCCATTCATAATGGCCTGGCCATAGATCGTCTTCCCGGAACCGACGTCATTGGCGAAAATCCACGATGTACATGTAAGTTTGTGGGGGAGGAAGTGGCGGCCTCCAGAGCCTCGGCGGATCACCGCTTCTTGCTGTAAGGACGGCGCCGCCGCACTGAGTCGCCTTCCTCATGTTCTGTGGGGCGACGGCCGCCAGCTCGGGGCCGACGGTGTCGTTGCGCGCGAGGTAGCGCGCGCGCATCTGCTCGGCGCCGACGGGCCTAAGGGCCGGGCTGCTGAGCAGCTGGATCGTAGCACTCCTCCTGGGTTTCGCCACGCTGCTTTTCAATCTCCACGGACGCTTCGATAAGCGCCGCCTGTGACGCGAGGTATGCCTCGAACTACTCGCCGGTCCCAAAGAGCGCGGGGAGCTCCTCAACCACATCTGCCGGGACATCAGATTGCAGTGAGGGCAGTGCCGCGCCCTTGTTGTAGATGCCGTCAATGATGGAAGACAGGACGGCCTGGGAGATAGGCACTGTCTGGTCCCTTCCAGCGACACCATTTGTGGTCTGGCGGAGCTTGCCGTTTTGGAACTCCGAGAATGCGTCTCGCGCCAGAAGGAACTTCATCCGATTGTAAAGCCAATTGCTAGCGGCACCAGGATTCTCGGCAAGGCGAGTCTGTTCGTTGGGTCTTGTAACGACCATCTGGTAGCCTCTGAGGCGGACGTTGGCCAACGTGATGGCGTTCTCGGCGAGCACTGGGTCCCCGTCTGAAAGGATCCGATCGCTGTCGGCAGCGGCGAAAACATAAGGAGTCAGCTGTGTGGAGTCCCTACGTTTCGGCCCGGTCTTCCCATCCAGTGGATGTTTGCCCTTGCGACGCTCGGCGAAGTAAATCCAGGCAGGTGTCGACATGGAAGCCGCCATGGGAGAATTCCGAGTCCGAGGTCGCATATCGGAGGGCTGTGCTGGCGCCTCCAACCCGAGCGACACGGAGGTAAAGGAGCCAGTTTGCACCGAGAGTTTCCGGGATAGCTAGCTTTGCGCGCTCAGGAGCCGTTCTGGCGGTGGTGTCGTTGATGTCGCCGCGGCAGATCATGATTGCGCGCTGCGGGGGGTCAGGGCAGGTTGCCAGTGCACGGAAGAGGTCCCTCGTTGCCGGTCGGGTAAAGAATGAAGGGATGGCCTTCGTACACCCTCTCGTAGCTGGTTAAGGGCAGGAACCCTGACATGCGCGAATTGGTTCGCTGGTCTGAAAGTTTGGGGAGCGGTTCAGGTTTTGAAAGCGGCGGGAGGCGGGCTTTATATACTTTTTTTTTTATTTTTTGTGCCCGTGGGCTTAAAGTTCCTCGTATTTATTTTGTGCCTGTATTTTCTTTTTTTTTTTACGCGCGCCAGCTTATAGAGGTGAGAGACACCCCAACTATGAGATAAGGGTGGGGCCGCAAGCGTGACTGCGGGAGGAGCCGCAACCAAATCTCGACGTCTCGTGTCTCTCGTGGTGGTTACCCAGAGTGGTCGCGTACTGCGTTTTGCCGTGAAGGTCGCACGTTTTCGGGCGTGGCGCGAGATAACTAACATTTATGGCAGGTCAGGGTGTTGCGATTGTGTGTTTTGGCCGCACGCCCGGGGAGGTTTGCCGTTCTCGTTCTTATTCAACAAAACATACCTGTTAGACCAGGTGCGGTTCAACAGCGCAACCCGTCGTCTGCGCGAGAACGCAGTTTACAAACGGCTTTTGTCCAAAATTTTCTCGTCGTTGGTCGATGGATAAATCCGAGGAACCTTGAGCCCCACGGGTACAAAAAACCAAAAAAAAACCAAAAAAAAAAAAAAAA
>PYSS01000072.1:0-127161 GCA_003049465.1 Magnaporthiopsis rhizophila | reverse complement strand
CCCCCCTAATACATATACACATACCACACACCTTCTTTCCCGCTGCCCCCACGGGCTGAAAACCAGCACTCCTCCCACCTCCCACTGCTGCCTCCCGGCGGCCACGGTTTCAAAACGAGATCACCACAGCTTTTTTTTACGCCTACGGGTTTCCCAACGCTTTTCTTCTTTGTGGCACCCACAGTCTCAAAACGAAACTTCGCCATCTAAGCAGGCAAGCAAATAGACAGGTAAATAACTTCGGCATAGGTGCCTGCACATTGCGCTGGCGCCTTCCGAGGTTTTGGGTATCATAAATAATGCCAAAAGATAAATGTTATAAAAAACATTTGGTACTACTATTGTTGCCCTGTGAATAGCTTCACCTTGGGGTCCCCCCTCCCAAAGCTAAAATGATGGAAATTAAGACCCACGCGCCCCCGGATGCACGGAGGGCCGTCGCTGGCCCCAGACTAGCCGCATGAGGCAGAAGCATGGCTAGCTACCAAGTCAAACCGGCAACATCCTTCCTACTCACTGAAGTCCGCCCGAGGCCAGCATCTCCTCGAGCTGCTCCTGACTGCGCAAGGCGTCAGCAAACGTCGGGACCTCGCGACCGTCGGCGAAGCGCTCATATAGCTCGGCGACGCTCCTGGCTAGCAGCGGCAGCCCGTCCTTCCAGTCTCCCCAAGCCCATTTCACTTTTTCCAGGGAGTCCGTGGCGAAGTCGTGGACTTTTATGGTCACGCCGTTGTCGTGCGGGTCGGCCAGATCGTACGCGCTCGCGTGCAGGGTCGCGCCAGCCCGCGCCGTCAGCCGTACCTCGCCCTTCTCGCCGCTGATGGTCCAGCGCAGCGGCGCCTCGCCGGGGAAAGGGGTGCCCAAGCGGAAGCGGTGGAGCACGGTGGCGCCGCCGTCGCCGATGATGTCCGACGGACCCGGCACGCGGCCTGTGACAACAATCAGGTCGGGGACGTTGGTGGTTGCGGAGGACGACGTTTGGTCCGCCGGGTTGATGATCTTGACCTGCGGCCGCTGGATCTGCAGCTGCGCGTGAGGGTTCTGGATATGGCCCAGGATATGGTTTATTTGATCATACACTTATCCTATTAGCAAAAACCGTGGAAAGAAAAGCCCCCTCTCTGATGACTTACAATGGCCAAACCCAATAGTGTAAATGTTCCCACCAACAGCCCTGTCGGTAAAGTAGCTAAGGCCAGCAGGGACTGAGTCTCGACTGTTGAGGCCCCCGCTGGCCAGGACCTCGCTGCTCAGCACCTTTCCGATGCGGCCCTGCTGTAGCAGCTCCCGCACCTTGAGCACGGGCGGCGAAACGCGGCCCTGGACGCCAACCATGGTGCGCCCGCCGGCGGCGGCGGCGGCGTCGAGCAGCTCGCGCGAGTGGGCCACGTCCTGGGTGATCGGCCACTCGACGTAGAGGTGCTTGCCGGCGCGGGCGCTGGCGAGGGCGTTGGCGTGGTGGTTGTCGACGCGCGTGACGACGACGACGAGGTCGACGTCCGGGTCGGCCGCCAGGTCGGCGGCCGAGCCGTACGCGCGCGTCGCGGGCGGCAGGTCGTAGGCCGCGATGGCGGCGCGCGCGGCGGCCTCGCTCGAGTTGAGCAGCGCCACGATCTCGTACCGGGCCCGGCCGCGCTCCGAGAGGAGGTAGGGCAGGTGCGCCTTCGAAGCCCAGGCCGTCTTGGCGCTAGCGGAGAGACCGACGAGACCGACTCGGATGGGTGCCATGGCTGTTATCTGGTGCTCGCGTAGGTGGGTAGAGTTCTGGGTTTTTGGAGGGAGGTCTTGACGTTCTTTGCTGGGTGGTACTCAAGAGTCAGGAGTTTGTTGTCGACGTCATACTTTAGAAGGGAAGCTGCGGCTTTAAGTATTCCGCTGGCTGATCAAAGAAGACGTGATGTCGCGATTAGGTGGCATGATACCGATTTGTCAGCTCGCATTAACCATAGACACCCAGAAGTCCGATTCGTGGAACGTTATGGCGATTAGAAATATAGGTTAGTTTTGTATTAATTAATCATTGCGATGGCCAAAAGTGGCGGTTAGCTCCTAAGGATAGGATAATCTCGAATGCATTTTTGGCAGGGGAATGAGGCAGGTGATGTCGGTGCTGTTCACTGAGATGAGGCCTGCGAATGAACGGTGTGAGCGGCATTCGAACATAGCACCCGTCAAGGATTGCTTGCGTTATTTTCCACCCTGAAGTGGGCATCTAGGTTTCGGATAAACATGGTTCGATGAGGTAAAGTCGCAGTGTGCAGATATGAAAACAGACGCAAGCCAGATTTGACGTACTAAACGATCAAACAGTTGATCTTGAGAGCTCTCAACTCTGAGAGCCACCCGCCTCGCATTGCGTCCCTTCCGTCGGTAACTGGCGCGTCACCGATCACGGCGGCAGAAGACACGGGCTGCTCGCGGCCGTCTCGCAACTCCCACAGTGCCACGAGCGTGTCCAAGGCCGTCTTGACGTATCCCCAAGGGCAGATGGTGAACCACATCTTCTCCAGCCGGCGCAGCACCCAAGCCCGCCTGTCCGGATCTGCCGTGAGTGCTCCGAGGATGAAGGTGGGCCACACGGATCCCTTGAACAGCATGTCGGTCTCGGCGATGCAAGCCAGGTGTTGGAATATGTCCGACGCGAAGCCTTCAGTCGCCGTCCTCGTCACCTGTACGATATCGTCGCCGTCGCCTTCACCGCGGCCGTCACCTTCAAAAGCCTCAAATGCGGCCATCAGGAGGTAGGCACATGCAGCGGACCGGTGGGCGCAGGCCATGTGCTCCCTGCCACGCACCTTGTCCAGAGTGTCCGAGTCATCGGCGCCGCCGTAGCCTTGGGCAGCAACGATCGACTCGGCCCAGCGGCGCCCATCGAAGTCGCACAGCTGGCGCATGAGCCCGGCTGCGGCCTCTTTCTGCGATGGCGATGGACCCTCTCCGCCGCCACCGTCTCGACGCATCTCAGCGGCAAGCTGGGACGAGCGTAAGATTGCGGCTAAGATCTCGCTGGGACACGAGTGATACGTGTTCGCCTCGGCGCGTAGAAGCATCGAGACGACGTCGAGCGAATCAAACACCTCAGCCGCGCGGGTTCCCTGCCACGAACCGAGTGTCGAGCCCAGGATGAAAAAAGTAAGGCAGTCTGACATTACATAGTCGCGCAGAGTCTCTATCGATGAGTCCGCAGTGCGGTCGCCCCTCATGGACGACAAGAGTGCAGAAGACGCTGAATCGCAGACGGCGGTGGTGACGGCGGCGGCTGGCCGTAGCATAGCCATCAGACGGCCAGCGGCGACGATGTGCGCCTGCCAGCTGTCGCGGCCCGAGTCGACCAAGTCAAAGTTGACCAGATAGACAACAGCAGTGAGAACGTCGCCGTAGTTGTGAGGGCCCAGGTTCTCGAGCGCGTCCTTGATCAAGACAATAGCCTTGTGCTTGGCGGCGAGAGCGTCCAGCAGCTTTGCCCGAAACGGCTGGCCACGGGAGCGCAGGTACGAGACTTGATGCACGGCCGACAGGGCGACGACGACGTGCCGCAGGAACGCGTGCCTCTGGCACAGGGGCACCAGGTTGCGAAAAGGATTCCGGTCGGGTGTGTCGTACACTACCAGGTCCTGCGTAACACGCTCCACATCTGAAGTGTTTGGATTTTGGATGTGAGAAGAGGCTCGAGAACCAGAGTCGGCTCATGACTGACTTACAGTAGTGCAGATAATACTTCGTGGCAGAATCAAAATCGTGAATGACAGGGTCCACCAGCGAGTGCAGAGTTAGGCCGTTGGAGTCGAAGCTCCGGGGCTCAGGGCTCAAAGATCGGCTAGAGCTGCCATATCGGCTCGGGACCAGCTCGCGGCTCGAGAGGCTAGAGGTCGACACTGGCGGCGGCGAGGGAGACGAAAAGGCCGCAACTGGCGAGGCAGACGGGGATGAAGAGGCATCCCGCCCACCGACACGGGGTAGGTGCGGACGGGGGCCCGGTGTTTGCGGTGGCGGCGCAAACGATGTCTGGCCGGCGTGCCTACCGCGGGTAGCGACGGCACCTGTGAACAAAATGAGCTTTCCAAACCCCAGACACTCCTGTCCCAGCAAGGCACACTTGCGGCAGGTCGGGAGGGTTCGGTCGCAGACTAAGCGCCGGCGGCGGCAGTTATGGCATTTGTGCGGGGCCTGTTGCAGCGGACCCATCAAGGAGGGACCAGCAGATCGGTCTCTACGGGGCCCGCGGGTCGGTGACTAATGGCAAAGAAATCTCTGCCCCGAGGGTGCGGGCGAGAATGTCGTCTTAAGAGGCTTGGACGTGGTTTGGTAATGGACAGGTCTAAGAGAGCTTGGTAATGAACAGGCCTTAAGAGGCTTGGTGATGAACAGGGCTGGACGATCGATGGTTTTGGCGGTGATAACAACCTACAGTATGTAGATCAACGTGGCGACAAGAGATCTCGGAAAAAGTGAGCTGAGTCTTGGCTTCCGTGTTTGGCAAAGGCAGGAAACAAAAAGCCGCCCCGAAAAGCCGGTCCCTCGACTCGTGCGTTCATAGCAGCGGTAGGGCATGCAGACGAACCCAGCGTCACGACGGGTGACGGATGACAAGTGGCTCTCATGACGAATGTCCGTTTCGGCGCCTGGGGCCCACGGCTGACAAAAGACAAGACGTTTGAAGAGAGGGGCGGCGAGCAAACAGCGCTAGTCTCAATCTAGAAGCCAAGCCTCAGACGTGGGTCCAATCTAGCCCCGTCCGAACTCCAGGGCAGTGGGGCCGCCTCAAGGATTTGGTGACGGAACAGAAACGACGGCAAAAAAAAGGGGGCAAACAGAAAAAAAAAGACCAAAATGGAAAACAAACCTCAAGCGCACTTCTCGCCCTAGGAAGCGTCAGAGCTTGTAACCCGGAGAAGCTTACCTGGCGGGAGGGTTCGAGAAACGAGCTCATGACAGGATCCACCATGTCCCCTCGACCCCCATGAGTTACCGCATCCGGAAGCCAAGCCTCATGGCCACCCGCGTGTGGATGCCGGCCGGCGGGCGCGGGTTCTCTGCTGGGAGCCCTGGGGTTTCTTATTCCCACCTCCAGTTGTCATCACCGAGGACGGGCGAGGCTTTTGATGCTGGACCGAAAAGCGGCTTCCTCCAACGCAGGTTGCTCACTCCGGACAATCATCTTGGTGTATATAGAGCTACGAACAGCCCGTTATTTCTTTCACATTTCTATCTGCATTCGTTCATCACCTGAACTCGGCAACAGGCTGTGTACCTCTCGCCGTCATCGACGCTCTACAAGACTTGCATAACTTGCCCTTCTTTCCGCCTTCCTTTACCCAGAGGAAACAAAGGCAAAACAAAAATATGGCCAGATCCGACACTTCCGACCCAGAGTCGGTCGATCCCGCGGCCCCTGACGGCCTGACTCCGGAGCAGCTCGAAAGACTCGGCCGCGAGCGCCCGCCAGCCTTCAGAACTTGGTATGCTGAGTGGGCCTTTTGCGCCTCCATCCTCGGGTCCATGTTGATGGCTGTAAGTCGTCCACAATGAAAGAGAAGGGCCTTCCTTGCCCACAAAAAAGAAGCTGCTAACATTGTACTCCCCAACCACAAAGGAATTCTTCATCAGCGGCTTCGTCCTCGTCCTGCCCGCCGTGACGCGGGCGCTGGACATGCCGCCCGGGACGCAGACGTGGCCGGCGTCCGTCTTCTCGCTCGTGAGCGGCTCGCTGCTGTTCCCATTTGGGCGCATCGCCGACATGTACGGCGGCCGGCTCGTCTACATCGGCGGCCTGTTCTGGTACGCGCTGTGGTGCCTCGTCGCCGGCTTCAGCCCCAACCACCACGTCCTCATCGTCGCTAGGGCCATGCAGGGGTTCGGCCCGGCCGCCTTCCTGCCGTCGGGCGTCATGCTGCTCGGCTCCAACTACCGGCCGGGTCCGCGCAAGAACATGGTCTTCAGCCTGTACGGCTCGTGCGCGCCCGTCGGCTTCTTCGTCGGCATCCTGGCCGGCGGCGCCACGGCCGAGTACCTGACGTGGAGCTGGTACTTTTGGGTCGGGTCCATCGTGCTCTTCATCATCAGCATCGGCTCCATCTTCGGCATCCCCGTCGAGACCAGCCGGCCCAAGGAGGCCCAGGAGGTCCGCATGGACTGGTGGGGGCTCGCCACCACCATCCCCGGCCTGATGCTGTTCATCTTTTCCATCACCCAGGGCGCGCACGCGCCGCAGGGCTTCGCGACCCCCTACGTCTACGCCACCCTGATCGTCGGCGTGCTGCTCCTGGGAGCTGCCGTCTACGTTGAGGGCTGGGTCGCCGAGCAGCCGCTCATCCCGTTCGACCTCTTTGCTCCCAAGTACATGACGGCCATGGTGCTTGGGCTGTTCAACATTTACGGCGCGTTTGGCGTGTTTCAGTTCTACGCGAGCTTTTTGTAAGTTGCCATCTTCCATATTCCCCCGCTCACATACAGCGTCCCCATGAGTTGGAACAGAAAGGACTTACATGCCTTTCTTTCAACAGCATCCAGAACGTAGTCGGTCACGGCCCCCTCCTTGCGTCGCTGTGGTTCAGCCCCCTGTGCGCGGGCGGCTTCGTGCTGGCCGTGGTGGGCGGAGTGGTGCTGCACAAGCTGCCCAACCACATGCTCCTCGTCATCTCCGGCATGGGCAGCGTCGTGTCCACCATCCTGTTCGTCTTCATCCCCGCCGACAGCAGCCTCAGCTACTGGGCCTGGGTCTTCCCTGCCATGCTGGGCGCCACCATCGGCGTCGACATCGCCTACAATGTCTCGAGCGTCTTCATGACCACCAGCCTGCCCAGCCACCGCCAGGGGCTCGCGGGCGCCCTGATCAACACCCTCATCTTCCTCGGCATCGGCTTCTACCTGGGGCTGGCCGACCTCATCGTCGAGACGACGGCGCCCGCCGAGGCCAGCCTGGGCGGCGCCCGCGATCGCGAAAAGCAGATCACGGGCTTCCGCAACGCCTTCTGGCTGGCCTTTGCCTGCTCCGCCTCGGCCCTGGTCATCCTGGGCCTGTTTGCACGCGTCGGCAGGGCAAAGAGCGACCTCACGTTCGAGGAGAAGCAGAAGCTCGAGGCCGAGGCGCTGCGCGTGCCCGCCGCGGCACCGGCTCCTCAGCCAAAGGGCATGAGCAGCGGCGAATCGTCGTCGTGATACCCAGCTCATATTATGAGCGTGTGGTCTCTGAAGAAGAAAAAAGCGCTGGCCGAGATGAAATTTATGGCCGTTTTGTGATCCCTCATATTTTCCCTTTTATTTTCACCACCACCTATTTAATTACTCCCCCACCTCTCCGTCATTCATCGCATGATAGCGTCGCATTCTGGCTGGCGTATGGCATTACAGGGATTTTGCTTTCTCTCAGAACTACCTAATCTACCCCAGCCGCTTGGATATAATACCGGGCGGCTGTTTTTGGCTCAGGAGCCTGGCGCGTATGCTTGCTGTATTTAGACACATAGACCCCGGCTATGAAAAGTCCATAACAAAGCGCTCCGTATGCCTGACGCTTCGTGAACTGAACCAAACGTCCAGATGAGGCAGACCTAGAAGATAGCCCTTGGGCTTCAATCCAGGACATAGCCATGATAGAAGCCACCCTACTACCTTTCCGCTGAGCTTTGACTTTAACAGCTGGTCTGGGCCGTTGAACCCTGATAAATCCAGCCAATCCCTCAGTCCAGTGGTAACGTCCAGAGCCCGTCCCCAAGAAAGTGTGCATCCTCCACCACGGGCCCCTTGCCCTTCTCCTTGACCTCGGTGGTGCCCGCGACCAGCAGGCCGACGGCGCAGGCCTCCTCCTTTCCCTCGGCGACGATGACGACGCCCTCGCCCTTGGCCAGCTCTCGGCCCCAGTGGCCGTCGTCGTCGACCGCGTCCCTGGGCTCGCCGCCGACGACGAGCGGCAGACGCCCTCCCTTGCTGGTCAGGCCGGGGGCCATGAGGGTGGCTCCCGAGAGCACGAAGCGGATGGCGCCGCGGTCGATGCGGACGGTGGGGAATGCCTGGGGGAAGCGGTGGACGAGGCGGAGGTGCGGGAGGATGGCGGCGCCCTGCGGGGTGTCGCACTGGAAGAAGACGGGCGTCTTGTCGATCACGAAGAGCGAGGCGTGGTCCGGCAGTTTCATCTGCTCCAGCGACGACTTCTTGGGCAGCACCTCGTCGATGTACGGGTTCAGGAGCGGGAACCGGTCCAGGAGCTGCTGCCTCAGCGCCCGCTGCGCCGAGGACTTGACTTTTTGCTTGGGCGACGCCGTGAGGCTGGGAGATGTTGGAATTTTGTATCAGCTTCTGCGCTCCCAGATCTGTTTCCAGAGGTCTCGTGGGAGCCCCGATCATGGCACGAACAGGAATACCTCACTCTTTCTTGAACATTGTCCTGGGAACGGGCGATGGCCCAGAGAATAAAAGAAAAGAAACACAATCAAAAGAAAGTCAAGGTGACGTAGACTACGCTAGGTAGGCGCAGAGGCTATATCGGTGAGAATGCAAGGTCAAACTCTGTGTTCCGCCTCGTCGCGTTCTGGCTGTGGACGTTGCTCCTCGACCACGCGTCGTCCTTCCAGTTCTCACCTCTAGCCGACATGCCCCTCTGCGACGGGACTCTCAGCGATGATCGCGGGGTAATTTTTTCGAATTGGCGCCTTATCAGGTTCTAATCGCCCCCGCCCCCACCGCTGCAGATGCCCGTTTCCGAGCATCGACGGATGACGTCGCTGTACAGTCAAAGACCGCACCCGCCGCTGAGAACATCACCATGCGCGCCGCCTTCACGTTTCCCGGGAAGCCGTTATAGTCGTTATTCGCACGTGCATGTGACTGAACTAGTCTCTATTCCATGGGACTGAATTCTACAAGCCACTCCTGAAGCGTAATATCTCACAAGGGAAAGTCAGGCCATCATCCCTCCAAAGCCCCGGCATCTCCAGCCCATCATCTCTACCGTTAAAACCCCAGCACCAGAAACCTTCCACCGTAGCCCATCAACCGTGGTAGACGGTACAAACGGTGCCGTCCTCGGCAACCTTGACGTTGAGGCGGTCCTCGACGTAGTCCATCGTCACGACTTGGCCGGGCTGGATGACGCGGCACTTTTCGGGGAGGTCCTTCTTGCAGAACACCTGGGAAGGAGCAGTTTTTCCCGGGTTAGCTAGCGGGCCCGTCGAGTTCCGTCTCCCAACAGCGCAAAGATGGAACAAGACGCAGCTTAGCTTACCGTCTCGGAGTGATCCGAGTCCTCGAGCTTCTTGCCGACGAGCTTGTTGGTCCACTCGGTAGTCTTGTCGGCAGAGTTCGTCTGCGTGATCCCGGGGACGACGAGAGGCATGTCGGGAGGCTGAGCGGGCTGCCCTATGTTCAGAGTAAAGTTGGCGGAGCTCGAAGAGAATAAAGCCAAATGCAGTTCACGATGAGCGGAGTTGTAGCTGCGAACGCGGTGCTCGTGATATTTGCGGAAACGGAGCGCGGCTTTTGGTATGTGTCGGAGGCATCACCGCGGGGCGCATCGTCAGCATCTGGTGACGTAGGCGTAGGACATAAGCAGGCCGTTCCGACACTTTCCCGATCTGGACAATCCACTCCACGAGGCGCGCACGCCGCCCATGCCAACAGTGCCAGCACGTGGTCAGGACACATATCCTTTCGCGTACGAGACACATGGAATGCTAGACGCTATCAAGGCGACACCATTCCAGTCACCAAGAAATCGAGACACAAAATAGAAAACACAACAGTCTTTTGGTATTTTAAATCAAATCCACATATGCTCCGACACTGATGTTCTACTCTATGGTCAATCCGTCCTCCCTTGTTCAGCAGAAAGAAATCTAGGGAATTTCTGAACTCCGCCACGCCATGCTGCAATCCCATGTGCTCGCCACCGCCGGCGCGTCATCAGCAAAGAGGTGGTATAATGGAAAACAGATCATGAAAACACCAAAGACGAAAAGCGAAATCCGCCATCCCCATCCCCTCTCACAATTTCTGAAACAACAGGCGAGACCAAACTCCGGATGGCGAATCGACAAACAGGGAATATGCATGTGCCCTGAGGCAACAGCACGACAAAAACCTTCGCCACCCCTCCACAACCACCCTCTTCCATTTTTGTTCCTGTTCCTTCCAAACATCCGAGATCAAGAGGAAAATCATGTGGTCCAACCCAACATCTCGAGCGTGTTCTTGGTCTCCAGACCACTCATGCTCGAGACGCCGAGCCCGCGGATCTGCGAGCCCTTGCGCAGCCGCTGAAGACCCATGGCAACCTTCCAGCCCTCCTCCTCCCCGAGGACGAAAAGGTAACGCTTCCCCTCCTGATCCCTGATGGTGGCGCGGAGGACGTGCAGGCCCTTGGTCTGGCACTCTCCGGTCTGTGGGTCATTAGTATTTCCGGTTCTCGATCCCGAATTCGACGACGCAGAAGAACGATTCGCAGCAGGACGGTAGTGCGGGTCATAGTCCGAGAGGCCGAGACGACAGTTGTCGTTGCACTCGCGCAGCATCTCGGCCAGGTATGCGTCGGCCTCGTCGCCCAGGAGCGTCTTCGGTCCGCGCTCCCGGCGGCCGGATCCGCCCACGGCTCCGCGGAAGAAAGCAGCGCTGGGGTTCGCACTGGCGCCGGTGGAGGCGCCCTTTTTGGACAGTTCCTCCTCCTTGGCCATCAAAGCATCAACATGCGCGGGGCACCATACCTCTACTTGCTTGAGCGTCCACGCCTTGACGTCCCACTCTCGCTGCGGCACCCCTCGAACATCGTCGTCGATAAACAATCCCTCCGTTGTGATCCGCAATATCAGCCCGTCCGTCACCGACCCCTGCCCCGAGATGAGCTGCGACCCTGGTGTTTTGGAGAACTGGTTGAGGAACCCATAGACTGCCCGGATGACAATCTTGTCCGGGTCTTTGGTTGCGTACGGCATCCGCATCGACGGCGGTGGCGTCGTACGCGCCGTTGACTGTGATGGCGCCCACGATGACTCGGAGAAGTTCGAGTTGGATTTCCGGTGCGACTTTTTGGGCGTGTCGTATGGGCGGAACGAATATGCCTCCTCTTCGTCGGCCTGGGTTCTAGCCGTAGGCGGAGGAGGCTTTGATGGCGTGTACTGCTGGTGGTGTGACGAGGCCGAAGATGGCGGCGGCTGGCGGTGTGATGATGTTGAGGAAGCCGGAGGCGGTGGCTGCTGGTAGGAGGGGATTGTGGACGCCGTTGGAGGCGGCTGACTATACGATGAAGTCGTGGAAGCGGGAGGCGGGGGATGTCGTTGCGAGGAGGCCGGCGAGTGTGGCGGCGGCGATGCTGCGGCGGCTGGGGCTGGAGCTGGAGCTGGCTGCTGCACAGGTATCGTCGGCTTGCCGTTCGGCCACAGCGTCGTCTTCTCGCCGGTTGAGTAGACATAGGCACTCCCTTTGCGGGCTTGTCGCTCCTCTTCCTCCTTTTTGGCTTTGGCCTCCTTGGCCTCCTTGGCTTCCCTGGCCTCCCTCTCCAGGCGCTCCTTCTCCTTGATGAGCCTGGCTTGTTCCTGGGCCAACTTCTCCTTCATGAGCCTGGCTTGCTCTTGGGCCATCTTCTCTTTGAGAAGTCTCGCTTGCTCCTGAGCCATCATCTCCTTGAGGAGCCTCGCTTGTTCCTGAGCCGCCCTCTCCTTTTCCTTCCTTTCACGCTCCGTCTTCTCGGCAGCCTCCTTGGCACGTTGCGTCCGGAGTTCGCGTTCTCTTTGTTCCTTCTCACGAAGTTCGCGAATCTCCTTTTCCTTCCTCTCGAGCTCCTCGCGCAACTCGCGTTCTTTCGCCTCACGCTCTGCCCTCTCTTTGGCCTCGCGCTCTTGTTGTTCCTTCTCACGAGCCTGTCTCTCTTTCTCGCGCAGAGCTCGTTCGCGCGCTTCCTTCTCGCGGAGTTGCTTTAGTCTTGCCGCGGCAGCGTCGCGTTTCTTTTGAGCCTCCTCCTTGGCCTTCCGCTCCTCTTCTCTTTTCCTAGCCTCCTCGCGCGCAAGCTCTGCAGCCGCAGCCTCACGTTTCCTCTTCTCTTCCTCCCTGGCCTTTCGCTCCTCTTCCTTCCTCCTAGTTTCCTCACGTGCACGCTCCCAGGTCCCCTTATGTGCGTCTGGCTTCGGTGAGCTTTGCGGGGCCGGGTCTAGCTTTGGTGCAGAGGACTTAGGCTTCTCTTGCTTGGGTGTTTCGGGTCGAGGAGGGGCAGGCTGGGGTGGTGGTGCTGTCTGAGGAGGCGGCGCCGGCTGAGGCGGTGGCGCTGGTTGCGGTGGTGGCACGTATTGCTGTGGAGGAGGTTGAGGAGGTGGAGTCGGAGGAGGTGCCTGTTGCTGTGGTCTTGGAGGAGGCGGCGTCGGTGGCGGCGGCGTAGGAGGAGGCGCTTGCCGCTGTGGTCTGGGAGGTGGCGGAGGCGGAGGCGGCGGCATCTCCTCCCGCGGAGGGGGTGGAGGAGGAGGACGCGCCTGCTGATATTGCCTCGGTGGTGGCTCGGAGCTATGCTCTTGAGGCGGCGGCGCGCGGCGACGATGCTGTTGCGGCGACGGACCTGGCCCGTGCCCAGTTGGCGGCGGCGCATGCTGTTGGTGCTGCTGCGGCGGCGGGCCCGACCCGTGCCCGGGTGGCGGCGGTGGTCGTCGCGGGGGAGACTCGGAGCCGTGGCTGGGGGACGGGCCATGTCGGGGCGGGGGAGGCGGTGAGTTGTCGTACCCCGGCGTGGCTCCACCGCCAAAGGGGCCTCCGCCGGAGCCGTCATGATTACCGCTGAACCCCCGGGTGAAACCATAGGCTCGAGACCCGCCATCTTGCTGTGCCCTCCCCAGTGACCATGCTCCCAGACCAACGGCCAGCGTGAGCATCATCATGCCCACGTTGCCCATGCCCTGGAACGTCGACCACCATTGCTTGAAGGCGGGGGCCATGCTCTGGCCCAGGACCACCAACACAAGAGCTGTTGCGAAGCCAGCCACGAAACTGTTGGTGTTGGTCCGTAGCGAGGGCAGATACAGGAAGCCGGCACCGGCCGAGTGCTCCGGTATTATGAAGACATCGTACTTCCCGGGAGGCAGGCCTCCGCTGCGGGTCGTCTTCGGGTTCGCTCCGTGAGGCGGAGGCGGCGGTGGCGGTCCGCTCATTGTGGAAAATGGCCTGTCTGTCTTGTTCCAGTTCTAGACAGAGAGGGCAGCAGGGTCTATGCTCGGCTCGGGGCAGACATCACTTTGGCGGTCTCGCGGGGGTGGGAGTCTGTCACAGTATGAGCCCGCGTCAACACCACCCAGAATAGGACCTATTTCCGCCGTCGGGGAATAACTTTGCATACCGGTCGGGGAGGGAAGTTAAGGGCCAAAACAAAATAATCAGGTGCTGAATCTCGTGGCTAGCAAAGCAATCAGTAGAACTAGCGGTGATAAAACGCCAGCCTCCTCCCCACGCAGAAAGCGCAGGCTAGGAGACGGCGAGGGTCAATAAGATTTCGTATCCTGTGAATCAGTCAGTCGGCAAAGCAAGCGAGCAAACGAGCCTGGGGGAGGGGAGGGGGGTGAGCTGGGATGTATCGGTACTTGAGCCAACTCCGGCCAGCCCGTATGTCTGATCGCGGATGACCGAAAAGGTTTACTCGCGAGGACGGATAGTGAGGGCACGATTGGCAGGTTGTGCAGCGGACATGTGCCATGCACAGGATCGACCAGACGAGTCAATTGTTGACACCCACCCACCACCAGTAATTTTTTTTGACAGGCACCCAATTGCCATCAAACGCGCGGAGAGCCCGCAGGCGGCCCGCACGAGCCATCCAATCAAACCCAGCCACACCGATTCTCCACACAGCCAAGGCTCCACCCCACCTTCCCCGAAATTGGGAGGCGCTGGCTGATGATCTGTCTCGGAAGCCTCGGCGGCAGGCGCTGGAGCCTCGTGAGCGAGAAACGGTCCCGTCCAGATCAACGTTTTTGCCGCTCTGAAGAGTTTTCTCGCTTGGTTCTCCACTTGCGTCTCGGTTCGAGAGGCTCATCCGGCTAGGAGTGGGCGAAGAGGACCGCTGCCGACCCGAGTCCAGGCCAACGTTCCACGGCAACGGGTGGGCGCAGAGGAGCCACTGAGCTGGTGTGGCCAGCATCCGCTGACCGGCTTCATCCCTCACGGAACCACCTATTTCCTCCAGCTAAGCTGCTCATCAGTAGCGAAAGGAGCAACCCTGCGCGGGGATGGCGCGGCTGCCTCACACCCAGCCATCACCACTGGCAGTCCTTGGCTGGTTTGTCCTGTCACATTTTGATCTGGGCGCCTGTTAATTTCTCCGGCCCAAGCAGTCTCCATCCCTCCCTCCACGCACACACCCTCAAACCCAGCCGGCCATGATTTGTACTGTGACACATTCGGGGACGTCAGCCAAGAACAGTGGCGCGATGATGCTCCCCAGTAACGCGTTGGAGAGATGATCCTCACGGTCCAGTGGCCGAAAACCCCGCATGTGACGGGAATTAAAACCAGTCAACCAGAGGACTGAGAACAGCCGGATGATGATTGCGGATCCTGACGCCGACGACCACTAGGGATTCGTGGTTTGAGAGGGGTGCTGCACCGTCCAGTAATGACGGATACGTAGCATGCGAGACTGATCACACAGACCGTCCAATGCAATGCGGACATGCTGCCGAACGCGCTCCACCCCCGCCTGAGGGAAAGAGACAAAGAGCAAAACACAGACAATCAGCGGCTCCCCGCTTCGACAAGGACTCACAAGAGAGAATAGACATTTGCAGTATTTTTTTGTGCTACGCACGGACGATCAATACATTGGAGGCCTTGCGAGGTGCAGCGCCAACAAACTGTTAGGTATAAACTTGTGCCCGACAGTTCCGTTGGGTATGAACTTGGGTGTCACTGTATAAAGACCCCAAGAATTCAGCAGATTGGAACAGAAAGAAAGAAAGAGAAAAAGGATGAAATCAAATGGGCAGCCCAATACATCGTTGCCCGAGCAACCTGCATCATGCATGCGGCTGAAAACGGCCAAGCGGCAGCTTGGTGGCAAAGATAATACCCTCTAACCGCGGGGCAGCCTTCCCAGTTCCCCGGCTCTCTTGGCGAAATGCATTGCCGCAGTCGTGCAGTGGAGGGCGCAGCTAAACCACGAGATTGAAAGGAGCTCATGCTTTATGTGTTCAAGGTGCGGGTTTTTGTACCCGCGTTCATATCCCCAAGATATATCCACGTCCGTCGCCAGGCCGAATCCTCAGGCTCTTGATGCAAAAGGTCCAGTCGACCAGTCCAAGCGCCTGTCACAATGTGCTTATCCTTCTTGATACAGAAAATTTTTTTTTAGCTTATATAAATCTGTGAGAGATCGACTTCCTTTCCAATCGCTAAAATAATGATGTATTCTGAGTACAAAAGTGAAAACGTGATGACAGCACGATGCTATGACAATATGAGGTTAATACAAACAGTCAGTCGGGCGTTGCCGGATCGGCGTAGGAGGCTGTCTCGAGTTCAGTCATCTGTGGTGACACGGCGTAGAGAACCAGGAGCCAAATATCGACACACCACACGAACCCCCGCCATGTCATCCTAGAGATCCACGATAGAGCCACAACAATTTCCGCGGCCAGAATGACGGTGCGCACCAAGATGGTGGCGGTCCTGTGAAGCAAAAAGACTGGGAAGTAGTCCAGCCTCGGGGTCGCACGTCCGCCAAGCGCCTCCTCCTCCTCCGCTTCCTCCTTGGTCTCGGAGCAGCGCCGTCTGCCAAGCAGTCATGAGCCGAGCTTCTTCGTCCTGTTCTTGGCGACCCTGATCTTGCCGTCCAGCCTGTCGACGTCGTCGCCGAGCTGGTCCAGCATATGCGTCTGCGTCTCGACCTCATCCCAGATGGCGAGGCTCATCTCCTTTTGCCGCTTGACGATCCGCGACAGCACCTCGACGTCCTCGTTCTGCTCCTCCATCTGCTGTCTTTGCAGCTGCACCACCCCGGCGTTGTCGAGTTCCCGCGTCCGCTCCGTCTCCTGAAGCGGCGCCCCCAGCACCCGCCCGCTCGGCCGCCCCGCCCTGGATCCTCCAGCCCCGACAAGTGCGGCCCGGTCCGTGGCTGCTGGGGGTCCGCCGGCCGTGGCGGCCGAGGATGACGCACCGGGGCCCGAGACGCTCGATGACAGTTCCACCAGCCACCTGTGGTCGTCTCGGGCCTCCTTGAGCATGTCGTCGCGACGTCGGAGCTCGCCCGCCCCCAGACGCCCGGTCTTTTTAAGGTATCCGAGTTCCTCCTCTAGCGCTGTGAGGATCTTCATAGCCTGCGTGAGCGCCATCCTCGCCGCCGCCGCCGCCTCCACGACGGCACGGTTCCCGCCGCTGCCCGACGAGGACGAGCCATCGGCGGCGGCAGCGTCCCTACGCGCAAGGCACGACCTTGCATCGCGCAGCGCATCATTCATGCGCCTATGCTTCTCGATCCACTCGGCCGGGTCCGGCTGCGGGTTCGCGGCGCCGTCCTGTAGCCCCCTGCCCGACGCCGCATGGATGCCCGACGCCGACGCTGCCGAGCCGGCCGTGGATGCGGGTAGGTTGAGGAACTGGCGCCAAGCAGGGGTGTCACGCCACTGTCGGTCCGGCGAGCCCGCGATGGCCCGCAGGTACTGCTCCAGCTCCGCCCTCCGCCGCTCCGTCAGCTCCGGCGATGAGACCGTGGAGCGGAACCACGACTTTGAGGGGAGAGTGGCGGGTGGGGGCGAGCCGACGAGGGATATAAGCGTTCGGTGCAGCTGCTCAAACTCCGAGTACCGTTTCTGCACGACAAAAGACCGTAGAGGCAGACGGAGTGTGATATTGTAGCTGGTGTATGGCTTTGAGTCTTGGTACAGGGTGGACGTCGAAGGAATGGAGATCTCGACCGGGGGCGGCATCGTGCGTAATACGTGTCTCGCGATCGGTCGTGTACGGCGAGGTGGCGTCGTCTATCGAGGCAAGCGGTCTGTGGGCGTAGTTGTTTTGTAGGACCAGGACGCAGCACGGCGTAAAGTCACGAATGCGAGGCCCCGAGTGAACACCGGCGTGGGTGCTTATCTCGATAGGTACCCAAGTAGAGGAGAAATCGAGGCGGGCGCTCAAGGTTTTGTGAGTCGGTCGGCGGAGTCACGCGATTGCCGGCTGGGGTCTGAACAGGCAGGCAACGGGGTATCACGAGAACAGACAAGGGATGCAGAAAAAAAGAGTAGAAAAGAGGAGAAAATGCGCTAAGACAAGCCAATAAACGGGAGGAAAATGACAAGCCGAAAGGGTTGGTGAACGCTGCAGAGATTCCGGAATGTATGGAAGTTCACGATCCGCCGTCTCGTCTATCGTGTGCTTCGATTTGACCGACGGGAATGATTGAACCGAGTTTGCTTTGCGTAGGGCAGGACGGATCGGAGTTCCCCTGGCTGGCCGGCACTGCGTCATTCGTGGACAAAGAGTGGGGTCCAGGGCCAGTGCATCCAATCAGACACGAGCAGCGCTGCAGTCTTTGCAACCACAACCGCCACAGCAACTCTTTTGGGTCGGCATGTGTTGGTCCCAGGAACCTTGCTGAAAGATCAAAAAAACATCCCATTATATTTTCCTACTTGCTGCTATACTTAAATCCCTTAAGCCAAAGTTCGTACGAATACCGTTAGTTCTTTCACCAAATACACTCGTTAACTCCTGCGCGACGAAAGCCTACCGCCCGTCTATTCCACCTTGATAGGCCCTTCGATTGCGTCCCACCACTGTAATTACCCGTACAACTACCTATCCCCTGATTACCATACGATCGATCATGGTTCCGCACCATGGACATCGATAGTGAGACGAGTTTATCTTTCTGCTGCATTCCTCTCTCATGCATGTGATTTCCCGAGGAGCAGCCTTGACTGGTATACTTCCATCGATGGAAAAGGGGCAATCTAGTAAACTGGTGAGTTTCGTAGGCTTTGCGAAGGGTCTGAGGTATCTCCTACGTGTAAACTTGAGACGTTGAGGGGATTTCGGGGCTGGGTATTTCTTGCGCGGGAGAGTCATGGTGGCTTTTGGGCTGACAATCTTGAGAATTTTCTCGCGACCTACACATGGCAAAATGCAGACTGCTTCTTATATACCTAGAGGGAAGCTATGGGTGAGTATGCTTATTTCACTCACTGTTCAGAGTGGTTCGGGTGTCGTGTTGTGACTGTGAATTTGGACCTAATAAGCAACGATAGCTGAATGATTACTATGTGCTCATCCATGATCATTCACTCATGACAAGGCGCGTTGTTATTAAAAGGGAGCCTCAGTGAAAGATAGAGTTGGAGAAGCTTTGCACACGGTACTTTGCTCCAGAATGAGAAAATTGACCTAGCCAGAGAGTCGAGAGGAAGCAACATGCTGGGATACATGTATAGGTGTATGGTGTTTCGTGTTTCGTATGGGCTCTATCTTACGATCACCTGTATTAATTAATCCAGTAGTGAGGGCTCCCTCTAATGCACCCGCCACCGGCGTCCTGCATGTGAATGGGTTGACCAGATGGCCGGGGGAGGCGAAGGCAGTAGTAGAAAAAAAAGTCTTGGATCCCTGTAAAAGACGCCCGCCCGAATTCCATGGCCCGCGGTGAACAGGCCAAACTCGCTCCCATGCCCGTACCAAATTTTCAGATATCCGTGCCCCAGGGTATCCTCCTCTCGTATAACCACGGATCATCCGTGAACCAAATCACCATGAAACAGTCTGACACAACTCGACCCAAACATCCAGCCATGCCAAGAACAAACTCTACTGCTCCGTGACGGCGGATCGGCCCGGCATAAAGTGCAGTTGCACCGGGTCTGGGCGTCAAAAGAAACGAGACGGACCGCCGCCGACCTAGAACGTCTCCTGGTCGTCCGCGGCCTCGCCCTCCGCGGGGATCTCAAAGCCCTCCTCGGTCGAATAGAGGATGACCTGGATCTGCTTGACCAGACCGTCCTCCTGCTTCTCAAGCTCGGGATCCTCGTCGACCGCGTTCTGCACGAGCAGCTCGATATCGCGCAGCTTACTGAAGTAGAAGTCGCGCTCGCGCTCCAGACCGACGACAGTCTCCTTGAGGGTGGCGTTCTCGGATTGCAACGCGGCGGCGGCTGCGCCGCCGCCTGCTCCCAGGCCCACCTTGGCTGCGGTCCGGCCTCCGCTGGTCGTGGGGGTTGTGCCGCCCCTCCTTGCGGTGCCAGCGACGGCGGCACGGGGCGCGCCGGCGCCAGCTCCTGACGACCCCAGAGGCGCGCCTTTCCGCCGCGTGACGGCGTCGTACTCACCACCCGGGTAGTACTGATCCCAGAATCGCTTGACCCATTGCAGGAACTCGAGGTTGTCCTGCATCTTGCACTTTACTAGGGCGGTGACGGGGATCGGCTTGTCGATCTGATGCTTGGTGAACGTATCTAGACGTGTAGCCCAGCATGTCAGTATCACCACCCATTCGAGGTGCGAACGCCAGGTTCCCAAGGGATCGGGAACAATGACACCGGAGACTAACTCTGCAACACTTTGAAGTTCTGTATGTATGCATATTCGCTGTTGATGTTGAACTTGACGCGCGACATCGGGACATCGAGATAAATGCTGTCGAAGACCTGGCACAGAGCGGCTCTAGATGGTGGGCTGGATGTCAGCGAGAGCTTGACTGGGGCGGCGAGCTGTCTGCGGGAAAGTGCAGGCCGGTTGCCAGCGGAGACTTCGGGAGCTTTGGCATCGAGACTTGCGGGGCGAGGGAGGGAGCTTGTAATGGCGGCGCGACACTTACCCGGTTCCGCACTGCTCAACCTTGGTGATGTTGAGCTGCAGAAGGCTGTTCAGCCATTGGACGAGTTCCTGTCTGTTCAGAGAGCCATCGTCAGCGTCGCGTTGGGCGGCGGATTCCGTGGAATCACGGAGCGTCAAGCATCGCCATCGGTCCGGGCGAGCAGGCAGGCTCAAGTCTGTCTGGAGGTTTCCTTACCGTGATTCACCCATTTTCGCTGTGTGACTTGGAGGTGGCGGGAGCGTCAAGGTGGGAAGTGAAGCAGGAGAGAGTCGCGGCAAGATTCAGTCGAGAGTTGTGAGGTCGCGAAGGAATATCGAGCAGGCAGACGCGCGCGATGGGTGCTTGGGCCTAAGTGAAATCGAAATTTGGAGGGGAAATTATTTCGGCCGTTCGTCATCTGCATCCATGGCCAACCTAGACGGCTTATTCGGGCTTCATCCCACCCACCATCCCGCTGTCAGCTAAACGACGAGACCATGTGGGGCGGCCTGCGGGCCCTGTTCGGCCAGCAACGGGTGCGACAGGCATGCTGGTGGCCACGTGATCTGGACCATCAAGGCTGACCCAGCAACCAGGCATCCCTTGCCAGCGCAGGCGCGTTTGTTGACGGCTGAAGGTAGATCCGGTGCAAGAACCATTCGTCTGTCGAAATCATTGTTTGTTCGAACGGCTTCCTTCCATGTCCATCCATTCCCAGTGCCTTCAGCGGAGCAGAACTGGTTGGTCCCCTGACAAGACAGACCGTGCACCTTTGGCTCGGATGGTTTTACCAGGACTGTGGCTCCCGACAGCGGGACTTGACAAGGACCATCAGTGCGGTCGGCCTGGTCGGATGGATTATGATGCGCCTACGCTCTTTCCGTCCCTTGATTAAGCTAAGAATCTACGAGAATGGCTTGGTTCACGGGCTCAGCCGCGGTGGCGGATTTGGAAGTTATGAAACTTCCATGAGAATCGAGAATCAGCACAGAGCTTTCGCTCTTCCTAGACTCGGCCCCTCGCGAGGCTGTAATACCAGGCCTACCATGGCCGCTAATAAAAATACGCAGTCCCGACAACGCTAACTGGAACCCCTAATACTACCAAGTGCTGTCAGTCGGCTCCCTTCTGTTCGCTGTGTCCTTTTCTATATCTTGTCTTACTCTCTATTTAACTCCTTATTTGCTATATTTTCTTCTCCGTCATATTTGCTTGTTTTTATTTCTGTCTTCTTTTCCCTCGGTATTTTACATGCCTCTGCAGAACGTGTGAGGTGCCTGGTCCTGGTCACCTAGCGCCAGCCGCTTCCACAAGGGTGACGGGTTCCGGCTGCCGCGACAAGGAGAGCGGAATTTTCGATCACCACACATGCAAATACTAAATCGCCCTGGCCAACACCAAAGAGCTCTTGTGGCGCCTTGGAATTGACACTATGCCCATCTAATCTTGTCCCCTATTATCCCCTGAGCGAGCATATGTGCCCCTGAGCAGGGCTGCAGGACGTGGGCATGCGGTCGATCCCGCCTAGGACCGGCGGTGTCATGTACATAATGTTATCTCCAGCCGACAAGCCAAACTCCGTGAGGGGTCAAGGAACTCGGACGAGAAGGAAGGCTGATGGGTTTTGGGATTAACCACTCGTTCGGGTCTGCTGAGAAGTGCCGACGGAAAATATCTGTCGCTATCGCTGGCGCGCCCCATTTCGTGGCATCCATCACATGCGTGCTCGCTGTTGTGGCATCAATGGCGCTTGGATGCATTGGATCCTTCCTTCGGTCAAACAACAACCGAACTTGCGCTTGCGCTTGCAAGACGTCGAGCGACTGCGCTGACCTTTGTGCCTAGGTTGAAAACTTGACAGGGGCATCACTCCACCAACTACATCCACCTAGGGCGGAAAAGGGTATCCTGCGTGAGTGCTCAATCGTTCCATGAGTTCTGGAACCCCAACCATAAAATTCCCCGCCGTGCAAATATTGGAGAGGGGATGGGATGGTATGACGAACCGCCCGCCTGAATCCTAGATGCGGGGCTTGGAGCTCCCAACAGAGCAAGCTTTTGCCGTCACGGGAGCAAAGATGGCTGGGATCCTGTGCCTTGAGATAATCCGACTGGGAGATCGTATAAACCGACTCGCACAAGGCAAACCAGACTGTTGTTTAAATCCGTTGCCGAATCCTGTGTGCAAGGCGCCTCGAGGAGAGCAAGCCTGCCCCTGAGTGTTGCCTAGGTGTGCTGCTAGCCAACCTTCTCGCCCCGCCCGAGGCCACAACCTCACCACGTCGCAATGTCCGGTCCCGTCCCCAAGGCCCAGTCCCTCGCGGACATCTACCCGGCGCCGGCGCTCGACTCGGAGCGGGCGCGCTGGAAGCGCCTGGTCGCGCGGTTCCAGGAGCTGTACGGCCACCCGCCGGCCTTTGTGGCACGGTCGCCGGGCCGCGTCAACATCATCGGCGAGCACATCGACTACAGTCTGTACTCGGTGCTGCCCATGGCCATCGCCGCCGACGCCCTGATCGCCGTGGCGCCCGAGGATGCGGGCAGCAGCAGCAGCACGACGGGAGGCACGCACAGGGTGCAGATCGCCAACGTGCTGGGCGACAGGTTCCCCGCCAAGGAGTTTGAGCTGCCCGTGTCCGGCGACGTCGAGATCGACAGCACGGTGCACGAGTGGACCAACTACTTCAAGTGCGGCCTGCGCGGCTCCCTCGAGCTGCTGCGCCGCAAGCGCGGCGATGGCTTCGTCCCCCGCGGCATGCGAGTCCTGATGGACGGCACCGTCCCCGTCGGCGGCGGCGTGAGCTCCAGCGCTGCCTTTACGAGCGCCAGCGCGCTGGCTGTTATGGTTGCCAACGGCGAGAAGGACGTCGACAAGAAGGAACTCACCGAGCTCGCCATCGTCAGCGAGCGCGGCGTCGGCGTCAACTCTGGAGGGTGAGTAGTGGGAGAGAGATTCTAGCATGTTTATATGTGTGGTGATAGCTCGTGCTGACTTGGAAGAACAGAATGGATCAGTCCGCCTCGGTCTTCTCCCAGCGCGGCTCTGCGCTCTTCGTCTCCTTCACCCCGACCCTCACGGCGAAGCCGGTGTTCTTCCCGGCCACCAACCCGGAGCTCTGCTTCGTCATCGCCCAGTCTTTCGTCACGGCCAACAAGTTCGTCACGGGGCCGGTCCAGTACAACCTACGCGTGGTCGAGTGCACACTGGCGGCCGCTTACCTCCACGCCGCTCTCAACCCGCCGGGCCTGCCCCTGCCGGCCGACAGCTCCCCGCTCGGGATCTCCCTGCACGGCTTCCACGAGACCTACTTCGCCACGCGCGCGGCCAACGGTGGCCCCGCGGCACCCGCGACCCAGCAGGAGCAGCTCGCCCTGCTGCTGGCGCTCGCGCGCTCCACCCTGACCAAAGAAGAGGGCTACACGCGCGACGAGGTGGCCGCGGCCCTGGGCACGACGGTCGACGATCTCAACGCCAAGTTCACTTCGCGCTTCCCCGTCCGCGCCGACCGCTTCAAACTGCGCCAGCGCGCCGAGCACGTCTTCTCCGAGGCCCTGCGCGTCCTCGAGTTCATGGCCCTGCTCGAGAAGCCTGGTGCCACCGCCGCCGCCGCTGGTTCCGACACGACCGCGTACAATGCGCTGCTGGGCGCCAAGCTCAACGAGACCCAGGACTCGTGCCGCGACCTCTACGAGTGCAGCTGCCCCGAGATCGACGAGCTGTGCGCCATTGCCCGCAGGGCCGGCAGCTACGGCAGCCGCCTGACGGGCGCCGGCTGGGGCGGCTGTAGCGTCCACCTCGTGCCCGCCGACAAGGTCGCCGCCGTGACCGAGGCCTGGGAGAAGGAATACTACTCCAAGCGGGACCTGACTCCGGAGCAGAAGGAGGGCGCCGTTGTCGTGAGCCGGCCCGGCAGCGGCAGCGCGCTGTTCTTCATTGAGCAGGGCACGCTTGAGTGATTCAAATCGGAGGCCGCCACATTTGTATATATGTATCTACTTTTTGGGCTCGAGCTTTTGGATCATTATCACCAGGAGGTGTTCACTGACGAGAGCAGGTGTATGGAAAGGAATATCGTGGTTCACAACGTTTCCTACATCTTCACATGCACGTCATTCTGTGATACTCATGATATTCATGCGTATAAAACATAAGCCTTTAGGATGCTTGTTCAATTATAAACTCTGTGGCCAGGTTTTGATGAATCCTCTTCTATGAGTTCCGCCATGTCCCGCCCGTATCGCCTATCGTGCCAACACAACTGAGGAGGAAGAAAGATGTCAAGCCCAAAGAAAAGAGGAGACAAGAAAAGGAACCATCCACGCAAGGGGCTTGTGAAAGTCCCGGAAAGTGCTTGTCATCCCATTTAGCTTCTAGTTAGGTTTGTCACTTTGCTGGCATGCAGATTCTCAGGAGGCGGCCGAGGTCGAAGCACCTCTTCTTCCGCCAAGCCGTCTCTCGACGTTCTTGACGCGGCGGTTCTTCCGAAGCTGAACCTGCCGATACTTGAAGTAGAGTAGGAGCGCGTCCCGCAGCACCACGAACAGACAGCCGCCCATGAGGCTGCGTCCCCAACGATGCTGAAGCAGCCCCTTAGGCTTTCCCCAGGCGGGCGACCGGACCCAGCGCGATGGCAAGGTCACGCGCAGCAGCTCGCCCACCAGATACGATATGTGCGGCAGGAGCAGCGCCGCGACGGTCCCGTTGATGATTCTGGACCAGGTGCCGCCCGTGTTACCAGCGCCAACCTGTCGCTGCCATTGCGGCCGGTTCCGATTCTCTTGGTCCGGGTCGATGGGAGGAGGAGGATCGGCCGCCGGAGCATCTTGTGCCGGCGGCGCCTCTGCTGCGGCGACAGCCGGAAGCGCTGGCACGACCTCCCACGGCTGGGCTGGCGCCGTCTCCTCGGCGGCGGCGGCGGCAGCAGCGGCAGGCTCCTGGCCGTGGACAGCTGGGGCCGCGGCGTCCATGTCTGCCTGCACAGCTTGGATGGCTTGCTCGAGAACAGCGCGGGCTTCCGGGTCACCTTCCAGCACCGCAGCTCCCTCCTCATTGTGGACTTCGATTTGGAGCCTGCCCTGCTCATCCACACCAACTTCGACCTCGATAAGGCCTTCTACCTCAGCTTCCTCCTCCTCCTCCTCCTCCTCATCGTCTCCGATATCAATCGCATCCTCGAGGAATATGTTGACGAAGGCGCCTGCCAATCTGAAGATTGCCGTGCCGATGCCGACATTGTTCTCATTGTTGTTGTTGTTGTTGTTGTTGTTGTTGTTGTTGTTGTTGTTGGCTCCGACTCGACCACCGGCTCGCTGCTGGCGACCTTGCTGCCGTTCCTCTTCCTGTGGTGGCTGTCGCACCTCCGTCTCGTCCAGAACTTGGTTACCGCGGAGAGTTTGGTTGAGCCGCCTCTCAAAGCGGCCAAAGAACTCGTAGTACAGATGGCAGTAGGACAGGCTGATGCAGGGCATCACTGTCATTGTCCACTCGGGGGAGAGCGGCCAGATGGGCATTTGGTCTCGCGCCGCCAAGGAGAATCCGTACTGCATTGAGAGCGCGTAAGTCAAGACAGCCGCGATCGCGGGTGATGGTAAGAGACGTGTACGGAATAAAGACTTACGGCAAGAGAGACAGGAAGCAGTAGGTATGTGTCGATGCCGGGAATAGCCTTGTTCAGTAGCAGACCCGGCATGAGCAGGTGCAGCAACCAGGCTCTGCTGACGAAGGCATAGGTCGGGGCGTGCCTCCACCAGACGACGCCCGACGGTCTTCTGCTCATCTCGCCCACACGTAGCCAAGTCATGGTTGTGTTGCCGCCGGCGAACAACGACATGGCCGTGATGCCGTAGTGCGCGGACCCGGCCACGGCAAAGGAGCCCAGCATGCTGAGCAGCATGACAGGGGAGGCGCGGCTGAAGGCGCGGTGGGCGCGGTCGCGCAGCCACATCATAGGGTCGAAGGGCTCAAACACCTGGATGACGCCCTTGCAGGCCGGGCAGCGCAGGCCGCCCCTAGTTCTGGAGCCACGCCTGCCGCCGCCAGGGCTGCCCGAAGCCTCCATTTGCGCCACCCACTTCAGCATGCATTCCTCGTGTGCTTCCAGGGTGCAGGGGCAGGGGTTCACCCAGGTTGCGCCGGGCGTCTCGTGGGAATTGAGTAGACATATGAAGCAGACGTGAACGTTCGGGTCCGATATCGACTGCGTCCTCGTTGGCTGCGGCCGTGGTGGGCTTGCAGTGCTAGTGGTGCTAGCGGTGCTAGAGGTGCTGGCGGTGCTGGCGGTGCTTGCGGTGCGTGTGTCGGCGCTCGAGGTTCGCGATGGCGTCAGCGCGCCGGTCGCTGTGGTCGGTGTGCCTGGCCTATCGGTAGCCGAAGACGATGTGCCGGAATCGCTCGACATACTGGGCGAGAGGGGGGGCTCCCGATGGGGGAGAGAGGATACCGGCTTCTCGGCCGTTTGTCGAGTCTGCGAGATGAAATAACCTCAGCTGAAGGCTAGAAAAAGGTGAGGCTCCGGAAACGATGCGACCCAGTTGAGCTCCAAAGCGGGGCAAACTGACGTCGCACAGGGGCACAGCGACGGTCTGGGCCCTTCCTCTCTGAACTGCATCAACTGTGGCTTCGTGGCGCAGCAACCCGGCGGCCTGCAGGGGTGTCTGGGTTTCTCGACCCCTCCATCTGCTTCCACTGGCGGGTGGAGTGTGTAACTGCGGAAGCGCGGTTGAGAAGACAAAAAATACAAATCAAACCCAAGATCCGGTCTCCCATCTCTGCTTTGCGGTCCACTCTCACCTGCTCTTTGCGCTATCGACGGTGTTCCTGCTGAGCAGCAAGAGAACGATCGCATCCTCGTCGCCATCTCCGTCTTCGGCACAGTACGGTTGAGTCGTTACACAATATGGTGGGTAATTTCTCAATACCCACATGACGGGCGGCGGCAGCCTTTTAGCGTGGCAAGGCGATAACCTTCACCTACTCAGGCGAAAAGGTTGAGCTTCATGCTTCTATGGATGCTATGTCCTCATACAGGATATGAGTTCTAACATGTCTCAATCCAAATCGTAAAGGCCACAACATCGAAGCAACGCCTGGCGCTAGCCATCTGCGACTTCCTCACGACCTCGGCCAGTGACGGCACCCTCGCTGCCGACGACCGGGAATCGATCGATGTGGCTGTTAACTGCATCGCCGAGTCGTTCAAGATCGACCCTACAGACAAGGCCGCCGTCTCGGCCGCCATCGGCGACCAGAACCTGGTCAAGATCTACTCCGTCTACGAGAAGCTAAAGGGCGCATCCAAGCCGGCCGCCGGCGACTCCGCTGCCGCCGCCGCCCCTGTATCGGAGGAGAAGAAGAAGGAGGCCGAGGCCCTCAAGTCCAAGGGCAATGCAGCCATGGCGCAGAAGGACTACACGGCCGCCGTCGACTACTACTCCCAGGCGTTGGCCCTGAACCCGGACAACGTCATCTACCTGTCCAACCGCGCCGCCGCCTACAGCGCCGACAAGAACCACGACAAAGCGCGCGCCGACGCCGAGGCGGCCGTCGCCATCGACCCCAAGTACACCAAGGCATGGAGCCGCCTGGGCCTGGCCAGGTTCGCCCTCGGTGACCCCCAGGGCTCCATGGAGGCCTACGAAAAGGGCATCGAGTACGAGGGCAACGGCGGTAGCGAGCCCATGAAGAAGGGGTACGAGACGGCCAAGAGGAAGGTGGAGGAGCTGGGCCTCAACGTCGCGGGCAACGCCGCCCGCGGCGCCACGCCGAGCCTAAGCGACCTGCTAGGCGGCGCTGGCGCTGGCGCTGGTGGCGGTGGCGGCGGCATGCCCGACTTCGGCTCCATCATGAACAACCCCATGTTCGCCTCGATGGCGCAGAGCCTCATGAGCAACCCAGACATGATGAGCAACCTGATGAGCAACCCGCGCCTGCGCGAGATGGCGAACCAGTTCAGCAGCGGCGGCGGCATGCCCGACATGTCGGCCCTCATGTCAGATCCCACCATCGCAGAGATGTGAGACTTTCCCAAGGACCCTCATCTCTAATGAACCGCTAAGTCTCGAGTGTACTGACCCAGCTATGCATTTCCAGGGCCCGATCAATGATGGGAGGTGGCGGTGCCGGCGCCGGAGCCGGTCGTGGAGCCGGGCAGTAAAGATGTGTCAAGCCAGCGCCTACGTGTAGATACCACATAATTCCCAGAAATGCTGTTTTATGGTATTTTTATAGGCTTCTGGGCTCAAGAACTCAACGAGCTCACGGTGTGGCTCATATGCTTAATGATGTTACCCTTTGGCTGGCCCGGTGGTTACCAGCTCGATGTAGGCTTCCTCTAGGGTTGTTATTCCGCAGAGTCACTCACTACTACAACCGGCTTACGCGCTCACTTATCGGACAAGGCGTCTGGCAGATGAATTCCGTGAGGGGACCTAAAGCCGGTCCTGCCAACGACTGCTGCTTGTCCCCAAATCCCATTGCAGTAAAGACGTATCCACAGATTTGAGCAGCGCAGCAATTACGGTGTATCGTATTCGAAATAATGCTGTTGCGACGAAGAAGGCCATTGAGAGCCTCCCCGTTGGAGCCCTTTCTGAGCTCTCTAATGATAAAAACCCGAAATGACATACCTAAAGCACCCCCCGTGCCCGGCCACTACTCGCCTTGGACGCCGATAGGAAAAGTTGTAAAATGATGGAAAGAGAGCAAACCCAGACCATTGCGCAGATCACTGATCGATCGACGCACAACCAAAGAAGAAGAAAAACTCCATCCAGCATGTATATGGGCAGACCATCTACTATTGCTTTCTAGCGCTCCCAAAAGCCACCTCGCATGTCGTGTCGGGATCCCTTATATAAAACCGATGACCCTGCTGGGGAGCAGTTGGGAGGTTGAATTATGGAGAGAAATTAGGGCAACGTATTTAAAATCACGGGATGGGATCACCACCTGCTCGTTCACGGCGCGGGCGGGTTCTTGTCGGCCCAGTCCCTCCAGCGCTTGTAGATCTGGTACTCGACGCTCTCCTTATGGCCCTGGTAGCGCACGACCTTCAAGTCGACGTCGCGCCAGTGGTCCTTGCGGCCCATCCAGCCGGCCTTGCGCATGAGGCTCACGACCGTCTCATCCTTGGTCCAGCCCTGCTCGGGCGCGACGTCGGGCAGGTACGTGGCGCCGTAGCGGCGGCCGTGGTGGTAGAAGCTGATGCGCAGGCCGTGCAGGCCGAGCTCCCAGTCGTCGGCGTCGTCGGCGTCCTCGAAGTCGGTCAGCAGCGTCACGGCCGCCTCGAGCGAGGGCAGCTCGCGGAGCCGGACCGGGTCGAAGCGCGTGTCGTGCAGCGCCGCCGTCAGCGCGTACGACGACAGGCCCTCCTCGAGCGGCTGCGCCTCGAAGGTTCCGATGCAGCCGCGCAGCGAGGCGCCGTGCCGCGCCGAGATCGTGTTCCACGTCACGAAGAGTGGGGACTCGGCTGGCGGGTGTGCCGCCGCCGCCGCCGCTGCTGCTGCTGATTCCGCTGTGGCCAGCTGCTCGCCGCTGCTGTTGTTGGGCGTGGTGGCAGCCGTGTCGGCCGAAAGGGACGTGGTGCTCGAGGCGGCCGACGACGACGACGATGCGCCCGACTGGGACGCGGCGAGGCGGCGGAGGGCCGGGATCTGCTTTGGGGCGGCCGACTTGGCGGCGGCGTCGTCGTCGGCGGCAGCCAAGTAGGCGGCCCAGGACTTTTGCACCTCGGCCAGAGACAGCGGCTCGCGGCTCTCGAGGTGGGCGGCCAGCGTTTCGAAGCAGAAGAGGCAGTGCTCGGTGGTCGCCATCGCGGTCGTCGCCAAGGGCCGCTTGCTGGCGGCTGGCAGCAGAAGCTGAGCGGGCAGTCGGCAAAAGAAAAGGGAAAGCAAGCAGAGGAAGCGACCGGGTCTGCTCACGACAAGAAAAATTGAAAATGACAGACACCGGACGGCAGCGCAGGAAAAGACGGGAGGGGTTTGTGAGATCGCGTTTGAGGCGGCGGTTGGCTTGAGCAAATGCGGGGTTGGGATTGGAAGCTCACTTGAGCTTTGTTGAGTGAGGGGGGTTGAGAGCACATGCTGTGAGCTGTGACTGTGACGTCGGATGACCTGGGTGCTCTGCTTGAGGTAAAAATGGAGCTTAGCTTAGCTTCGGCCGTATCTGTTTGGCTGCACTCAGGGCCGATTTCCAAGCCTTTCTTTTTCATCTCCTACTATAAACCCAATCTTGCACATCGAACAACCTATCACGGCAGGTAGGGTAGGCACCAAAAGAGAGGCCAAAAGAGATATGTATTGGCAAAGGAATCAAGGTCAAATGGTGCGTGCGACCCTCCATCTATCCTAGGCCCTTATGTAATCTGACTGGCCAGGGCCCCATGCGCAACCACCCATTTAGGCAATGCCAAAAATCTTGGTCACAGGGATGTTGAAGGTCTTAAGCGGCTCGATGAACCGGTTATAAGTCGAGTTGCCCTGGGCGGTCCAGTTGTAGTATGCGTTGGGGTTGTTCGCCAGCGGGTATTGGAAGCTGACCTCGAAACGCGCGACCGTGTTTTCGCCGGGCACGCGGATCGCGGGAAGCAGGCGCGCCACAACGCGTTTGCCCGCGGCGGCGTCGGCGCCGTTCCATGTGCAGGGGAGATAACGGCCGCCCTCGTTCTGCATCTGGCACGTGGCGTTGAGGGCAGGGGCCTCGGGGTTGGCCGTCGAAGCGGGGGCAGAGACGGTGAATTCTGTCGTGGATGTGGGTTAGTGAGTCAACCTTAACACAAGTAGTAAAACGTTACCTAAAAGGAAGTGCACGGATAGGGGACGGGGGAGAGAAAGGGGGTGGGGAATGGAAGGGAGGGGAAACAAAACAAAAAAAAAAAAGTGGCAAACGAACGGCCGAAACATCCGCCGTGGCCACAGCCAGCGTCCCAGCCGGTTATTAGCCAGGTCTTATCGGCGGTGGCAGGCGCGGTCGCGATGGGGCTGGCGCTGGCCAGAACGGCGGCCGTGGCCGCGATGAAGGCGGTGGAGAACTGCATTTTATCGGAGGAATGCGGCGATTCAAACCGTGGGTATCAAAGATTTGGCAAATATTATTGGACTGTAAACAAAAGCGAGCGTGTGTATGTTGGAAAAGCGAATGTGGTAACTAGCTAATAGCTTGAAGCTGAGGAAAAGAAAGGCTTCCATTCCAAAGGAGTTGGGTACGCCGGGCCTCTTTATATAAAAGAAATCAAGGAAAACACGAGATTTGACATCATGCAAATGGGGGCTTTTACTCAGACCGTTTTTTTTTCGCCAAGGCCTGATATCGACAGACCATAGTTCCCACACTCCGCCTATCGCCAGTGCCATGGCGACTTGCCCAGGGGACAAACTTTCAACTGCCTACTCCATTCGAATACGGAATAGGGGCTCGCATGAGCGCGTGGGGCTTCCTCCTTTTTGTTTGGGGGGTTTGGAATAGGGGAAAAGCCCCGTCTTAATGCTCTGTTTGTCATTGCCTCGGGCTTCGCCGCCGCCTCCCGTTTCCGGTAGGGGCTGGCATTCGATTTGGGCGCGAAAGGAGGTTTTCGTGGAGATATGTCAGGCGCAGGCGAACGGGGGCCGTGGTTGCCGACGGGCGACGGGCCTTGGACCTCCGTTATTGTTTTTTATTATTATTTGATATTGTGCTATGTCGCTCGTAATCAGGACATGACCGAGATGTCGTCGGCCAAACCGCAATCCCAGGGGCAAGTTTATGTGGCCACCAGGCGAGCATGATGTGTGAAAAACACGGCGATGGCCACAGCCCTGGTCGCGTCTTAGCGATCGAGAAGTAAAGATGGCCATCTCGGAGGATAACATGTTTCCAGCCACCCGGCTATTGTCGAGCCCTAGATTGGCCAGTCCCCGCAGTTGCGTTCCGCTGCCGTTGATCCCCCGCGCGATTAACCGGTGATTCTCTATGAGGGAAACAGGACTACCGACGATGAGTGCCGGGCAGCACCACCACCCGGGTCGAGTCGTCGCTTGGCAAGCACTGCTACCGACATGAACTGTCGATCGGAGGTGCATCGGGAAGCAGGAGGGTTTATAAGCTAGGGGGAATCTCCGATCTCAGAGATCAGATCCTCCGAGATATGATATCCTATAGTCAGGATACCTAGGTAGGTACCTAGTCTGGGAATATCATCAAGGATACCTAGCCAAACATCAGCAAACGCCGAACTTCGGGAAGGTCAGACCGCTTGCCCGTCCCACTAACAGAAAATGGCGTCCTTCTCAAGTTTGCTCGTCGCTGCCCTGGCAGTGAGCGGCGCGCTTGCGTCCCCTTTCAGCCTCGAGCCCCGGCAGCAGCAGACCTTCCGGCCACGACCGGGGTACTTCCCGCCCACGGGAGACGACACCATCGCCGGGGGCATTTTCTGCATCAGTCTGCCCGACCTGGCCGCCTACCTGGCCCGCACGGGCAACAACCCGGGAGCCGGGGGGTCCGAGACCCCCCGCGGCGTCGGCGTGCCTGGCCCCGGCTCTGGCCCCTACCCGGCCCGCGTCCTCACGGACCCGTCGCTGCCCGGGCATACCATTTACACGCCACAAACACCGCCCGCTGGCAATGTTTCCTTGGGATTCATCGCTTGGGGCAACGGTGGCTGCGCCATGAGCGGCGGGGCCGAGTATCGCAACTTTTTGCTCGAGATCGCAAGCCACGGCGTATGTTGACTCTTGTGTTTTGTGTTTTGTATTTTGTGTTTCTGTGTGTTACGTGGAACCGCTTGGCAAGATGGTATGTGCTGATTATATCACTTGCAGTACGTCATTTCCGCGGATGGTCCCGTTGCGCAGAACCGACAAAGCCTCGTGACGGATCTGCGCGCGTCCGTGGACTGGGCTGTCAAGGGCGGGGCGGCCAAGTACGGCAACGTCGATGTTGACAACATCTTCACGGCCGGTCACAGCTGCGGCGGGCTGTCGGCCATGTCGACGGCCTACAACGACCCCCGGGTCAAGCGCATCATGCTCTTCAACATCGCCATCTTCCAGGACGAGAGGAGGTACCTGCTTGAGAAGATCAACGTCCCCGTCGCTTGGTTCGTCGGCGGTCCCAAGGACATGGGCTATCCGAACGTGAGTTGAACGGCCGTCCGCTGGAGGCGTGTTCGTGGGTTTCATCGTGGTGTGCTAACCAAGGCGTTGGGCAACGAAATGTCCTTTTCTTTCAACTCTGGCAGGCCCAGAAAGATTACAAGCTCCTGCCCGCCGGCGTTCCCGCGTACAAGGCGAGCCTGGATACGGGTCATGGTGGCACTTACGGTGCGACCAACGGCGGCAAGTTTGGCAAGGCCGCCGTTGCGTACCTGCAGTGGCAATTCCGGAAGGACGACAAGTCCAAGCAGATTCTTCTGGACGCCAAGGCCGCAGGCAGCCTGGTCTCTGATAAATGGGCGGTGGAGTACAAGAACTGGAGCTAGGATGGCAGCCGAAAATGGCGGATGGGGTAGCGGGACGATGAAGGAGTCTGCAATCAACGGGGAAGGGAAGGAGGAAATTGGATGGTGAAAAGGCGAGACGGGATGGCAGAAATATGAAAACATAAAAAAAAAAGTGCCAGTTTTAGGCGACTCCTGACACTTGGTGAGGCTGGCGGCCCCAGGCTGGTCTAGGTGGAGCTAAGATGCGCGCAAAAGGGATAGAAGGCAGGAAAGACACGGCTGTTTTGAGAGTGCAGATTCCGAGCGCCTAATCGTCTCCCAGCAAATGCCCATCAGGAATATTCCATTGAAGCGTCCTTTTCGAGACACGCGGCCTCGAGCTGGTTGGGCTATGCTGTTGTCTTGTGCCCCCTTGCACAGGCGCTTGAGCCGTGACGATGTCTCACAGCCCAGTTTGAGCGACGCGTCAAACAGCCCTGCGCCAGACAGGTTAGCGCTCTTTGATAGGGGTGGCGTGACGTAACAGCACTAGATTCGCAACATCGCGGCTGAGAGGTCCCAGACAAGACGAGACGAGATGGTCGCTGACTGCAACAGGGGAATCCCGTGGAAAGACAAGCCCCTATGCGTTCATAAGAATGGTAAGGATATGCCAAGGACCGGCAAGGTTGGATAAGCTTTTAGACGCAAGCAATGGAAGCTTCCACGCTGCCTCCCAAAAAAGTACGCAGCAACCACTACCTACCACCACCAGTACCACTACCACTATCACTACCACCAGTACCAATATCCCGAGCTTTGAATTTCCAGGGGTACACAATGGTGCGAAGTGCTGGCATTGTTTTTCCTGATAATTTGGGTCTTATTTGATGTTAGATTGAGTTCGTGGTGTTGACTTTGGTACCAAAGAAAAGAAAAAAAGGTAGACCCATTTTTGGGCATCGTGTGGCTCTTCCAGGGGCCTCCAATCCCAAGCACCAGATGGGATGGAATTTTCTGGACCAGCCTGTTGACATCTGATCCAAAATTCTGCCGTCTTTTCTTTTTTCTCGTATTGCGTCCGGGATGGTGTTCCTGCAACACGGAAGGGACGGAAGAGGCCCACTGGTGTCTGATCGTCAAGCCCGCCACTGTTTGCACAGGGGGTAGATTTCCTCGACCAAACATCCCCAAAACGTCGGCGGCAAGAAAATGCGCTTAAAATGTTAAAACCGTCTTGGCTTTTCTCACTAATTGCATAAGGAAATGCGCTTGGGCCATGGCCACGGTGGAGCCGAGACTCAGCCAAAGGCGAGGGTTTGATTTAGACGAACCGCCGCAGACAGACAGCGTTTCATCTATGCAAAAGAGCCGCCCCCCACTTACCTCGACAGCCCCATGATGGGGGTTCAAGCTTATCCAGCCCTCGCCGAGTTAAGATGCTGTTTCTGGCGATGGAAAGCTGGGGGTCTGGCCTTGTTTCTGGCCAGAACACGGTCTCTGGCCCAGACGCCAGACCCTGAACGAGGAACCAGGGGGAAGATGTTGTCGGTAGCGGGTCATCTGGAGGAAAGCCGACCCCCCATGCGTACGTATGCACGTAGCAATCTTGGGGACGAGGGTCTGAGCTACCAGCCGTTCCTTCGGATCTTTGAGATCCTCTGCTGTGGCTTTGGATGAAACCCGGACCGGCCGTCGATGATCATCACTGTCGCACCCATGTCTAATCTGCCAGAAACGACAACCCGCAGGGGCGGGTGCCGCAGCGTGGAAGAGATATATAGGACCGTTCGCCTTGCGCCAGTCGTCGTCTCGTCTCTTCTCTGCTCTCCATCCTCTTCTCTGCCACCCGTTTTCTTCACAACTTGTAGTTGGTCAACTGTCTCATCTTGCTCGTCGCCGGCCGACAAATCATTCCTTTCGTCTCTCATTATTTTCCTCAGCCGAATTCCAAGTCGACAAGCTTCGCCACCACAAAGCAAACACGCTCCTTCAAGATGCAGTTCTCCATCCTCAGCGTTTTCACCATGGCCGTCGCCGTCTCGGCCGCCGCTCTTTCCCAGAACGAGGGCTTTCGTAAGTTGCGCCCTTTCATGGTCGAGGGATACGTCCGGTTGTGAGCCTGAAACCCACGGCTAACAAACTTTGTCCTTCGCACACAGAGGTCGTTAAGCGCCAGGCGGCCCCGGTCGCCCAGGAGGTGCCAGTCAACCAGCCGGCCATGAGCAAGGCGGATGGCAGCGTCGTCGCCTTCGATCCGGCCAACGTTTACCTTCCCTCCGCCGCCGGCCAGTAAACTCGCCTACCTACTACCACCGCCATGGACGGCGGATGAGAATGAAGGGGAGAGGGAACGGCCGACAGCGGACTTGGGAGTTGCGGAACCGACCAAAACACACCGACTCTGGCCCGACCGAGCCTTCTCAAGTCGTGGGGGAAGAGACAGGGGAGCTATACACCACAAACACTTAATGAAGGATGTCAGGGAGATCAGGGTTTGGGATCGGATGAGGAAACGCATGGATGCAGCAGCCAGGGCGCCATCAACCGGCCAATTTTGCTCTGCTGGGCCCTGGGCTGGCTGTGCTGGGGGAGGGACGCAACCCGAATCAGTAATGATTTTGAGGGATTTCCAGGTGTTCCACCCGGGCCTTCCGGGGGAGCCCTGGACTTCACTCTGGGCGGATCCAACACAAGGCAAAACTGCCTGTTGTGAATACAAACTTCTTCTTTTGCGGCTCACTTGCAGCCGATTTGTTTTTTTCGACCGTTTGTGCCACGCTGTCGTTTGTGAAAGGATGAATGTGATATAGCGACCGATGAAAATTGAGGCGGGAGGAATGGATGGCGGTTCGGACGGGGTCGAGGCCTGAAAACATGAGACCGGATGCCGAACAAAGTTCACAGCCCTGCGGCCAGCTGGAAATAGGACCCACTTCCAAGGGCCCCAGGTCTCCAAGCCAAACGCCGCGCCGGGACTGGAATTTGCCCCAAACTTGCTGGCCTGGTTTGGCTTTGGCTGGGTCGGGAAAACAAGCATGTATTAAGGCCCGCTTGGGGGAGAAAACAACGGAAAACCGATCGATGGGAGCCGGCCCCATTTCTTACTGTTTCGCCCAGACTGCATGCACAGTGCTGTAGGCTTTCTCTTTCATTCCGTCAATGTTTGTTGCGCAAGCATGCTCACCGAGATGGACCCAGCTGACAAGAGCAAGGCAGCTGGCTCGGCCTCGATCATGGTGATACACCTCTGGCCTTTTTGCGTCCGCTCTCAGTCATTCAAAAGCAGTCACGTCATCTCTCACAAGTTCCTTCACAGGCAGCACTTCTGCAGCTAACTGGAACCGGGAATCAGCAAAAAAGTGTTATCGACGCAGGGATGAATGGCGCAACAACCACCAAGGAACGCCCCAAAAACGAAAAAAAAAGGGGGCGTGATTCTTGGCGAGCCGCCTGCGTATTTCGTTGGTTCGGCGACCGAGGAGGAAGCAAATCTGCTGCTTTGACAAGCGCCACACGCCTCTTGGGAGGGTGCAAACGCACAACCCAAAAGCGGTCACACAGCAGCACACAGTCGAGCACAACATTTGCACGGTAATAGGTGAGCAGAAGGACAGCTGTTTGATGCTTGCTGTCCCCTGTCGTTCCGTGGCGATGACTGCAGCATGACAAGGCTCGGCGATGCAGTATTCGTCTTGGAAGCGAGCAGAGCAGCACGCGGCAGGCCCGGATGCGAGCACATGATTCCGTCCCCTCGTTCGTCTGTCCACCGTCTGCAGGACTAGCTCGGCCCAACGGTGGTTTTCTATTACTTTCAAAACCAGCAGACAGACCGACAAACCAACGCACCAACTGAAGGCACGTTTTTCTTTTGTCCCTTATGCAGGGGTGGAGGAGAAAGGATGCAGGCGCCAACTCAAGGGATTCATGCACGGCAAGGCAAGGGCGGGAATTTAGGTCGACTGGAAATCCTGGATGCAAAGTTGGGTGTTGCGCCCTCAGCCGCTCAGCCGCGCCCAATCCTCGACGCCAACGGCTCCTCTTTTTGGTTCAAGCGGCCGCCCACGGGATGCCGGCAGACTGGGAAAAAACAGCCTGGCGCTTGCTTAGCGCATCCTTCTTTTTTCTTTCTTTTTTTTTCCTTGTTCTCATGGGTCGGCTAGCGCCAGCTCCGACGCATCACCAGCCAATAGCTGAGAGCCAGCACATTCTCCCGTCATCCCTTGCTTTCTTGCTGCTCTTATTTTTTCTTGCTCTTTGCTCTTGTCCCCGCGTCACCGCTCGCTCTTGGTCGCCGTGGTACTCCACGCCCCCAGCGGCCGTCGGCTATGTACACGGTCACGGCATTCGGGGAGTGCTGCTGCGTCCAACGTGTGGTGGCTTGGGAATCGCTTCGCACTAGGCTCGGACTGCATGTGCTAGATGAGTTTCGGCGCCAGCCCAGCAGGGGCTGAGCTGCCAACTGCACGAAGCCGATGTTTTAAGCGGGACTGTGATTCATCGTGCTGTATTTGGGCGTTTTTTTCTTTTCTTTTCCTTATTTCGGAGCTGTCGTGCTTCCCGGTCCATGTAGCGTTACCGCTTGGGACAGGGACCCTAAGTGGGCTCTTGCTTCGTGTCGTCGTCTTGACTGATTCTATTTCTTTCTTTTTCTACACCGTCCTCCCCGATGCTGCCTACTGGACCTGTCGTTATACAAACTCAGACGGCAGACCGAGAAAGTGTCGGTTTGACTGACTGTCCGCCACGATATTCTTTCCGCTAAGCAAGCGCTAGGCTTCCGCACTTTTGTTTCACCTTGTCAAAGCTATGATCTTGCCATAGAATCACCTTGACCCTCATACTCGCAACCATCGTACTCTTCCTTCACCCGGGCAAACTCGAGCGGACCAGTATCTCCTCGATCGACAAACCCTCTGGAGGCGGAACAAAAACACCTCCGTCAACAGGAAACCTACACCAAGATGGGCAAACATAGAGAACAAGGGCACTTTGACCGCGCCAGATGGCGTCTCGCCCTACTGGTGCCATTTTGGACTTTGCAACTCCTATTTCTCCTCGGCTTGATGGGTGTCTTCTCCTATCGACTGGTCGCCACATCGGAGCTTCTCAAGGATGAGGAGACGAAGGCAGGCGTGTCTACCGTAAAGATAATGTATGTTTCCTCTCTGCCCCTTCGTCGCCAGCAACCATGCTATTTGGAGGAGTCGGACAAAGAACCTAACATGCAGCGGAATAGATGGGAGGTCCTCAACGTTGGCTTCGCGCTCATATCCCTCGCGTTGTGTCTCGTCGAGGTTGCCAAGTTCTTGACCGAGACCCTGACACCACTGGTTATGTTGATCTCGCACATCGTCAAAGCCGTGCTTGCCGTTGCGGTTCTCGGTCTGGACGTTGCCGTGCACCTGAAAAACATGGAGGGGAAATACACCTTGATCGGGCTGGGAATCGATGGTGGTTTATTGTAAGTGAGCTGCAAGCTTCCGTCTTTTTTTTTTTTTTTTTTTTTTTTTTTCCGCTGGGCAGAACTAACCAAGTCTTGCTTCGTCCTGCAGGCTCGCCACCTTCATCCCAACGATATACTCCATCATCGTGTACCGACGGCACCTAAAATACAGCGATTACCAACACCCCGTCAACGCCAAGTCGTACGGCTTCAGCTCGCCGCCAAAGATCAGCACCCCACCGAACCACAGCAGGCTAGAACTTGGCGAGGCGTTTTACACCGACGGCTTCGAGACTTCGTACGCCTCCCAGACGTCAACCATGGGCAGCTCTCGCTCGCGCTCGGGGTCCTGCCACAAACCCGGCGGCGGTGCTGTTGTCGTCGCCAACCGGACGCGGTCCCTCCTATCCGTCAGGTCGGGCCGCCGCGTCTCCAGCGGCGCGTCCTCCATCCTCACCATGCTCGACACCGGCGGCGGCAATGGCGGCCGTGATAGTCCCGACCTCGCAAAGACCAGGGCGGCCGCCGCCAGCCCGCTCTCTCCCTACTCGCACGAGCGCAGCACCGAGTTCGAGGAGTACGTCAAGCGCCGCTCCAAGGTCTCCGGCGGCGGCGGCGACGGCTTCACCACCACGCCCGACGTCCTGTCCCCCGGCAGCGCCGGCACCCGCTGCGTCAGCTGGGCCAGCTCCAGGGGCCTGACGCCCGTGCCCGAGGGCCAGGAGGCCAGCAGCGATGGCAACGGCAACGGCGGCGGCGCGTACTCGTCCTACAGCCCCTACCGCAGCGGCAGCATCAGCGTCAGCATCGCGTCCGCCATCTCGCCCCCGGGATCGCCGTTGAGCGCGCCTGCAGGGTTTGGCGCGGCACCGATGCCGTACGCCACCTACGGCTCGCAGCGGAACAGGTCCGGGAGCGACGAGTCGGACAGGACGGGCCTCCTGGCCGACTCGGAGGATATCGGGAACCAGTCTATGTCTCGGAGGTCATGACGGCCGGAGTGAGGCTGCTCGCAGTCTACAGCGTTTGGCGCATCTCTCATAATCCCGGGATCGGCGTTTTTTTTTTCCTTTGCTTTTCTTTTCAGCACTTTTGTTCTTGGTACTCGTCGTCCCATCACGGGCATCGTCACGATTCTTTGAGCCATTCCGGCTACGTATTCTGTAATGATTTGGGATTTTACGACGGTGGCGCAGATGGATGAATCTGTTCCTCGGGTTCTCTCGGGGTGGCCTCGGTTACGACTAAAAATTACTGCACATGTATCATCTTCTGTGAATCTCGGAGTTCTGGCTATGAGGGCCGGCGCCTGGGTATAAAAAAAGTAAATACAAGGCTATGAACGGAGATCCCTGGCGGCTCGTGATGAGCATCGTTTTCTGTGATGATGCGGAATATACTGACATGAAGGTACCAACGCATACGCATAGAGAGAAGATATTTCCCACCGTCCCCTAAACCCGAGCAGAAGGTATGTTGTACCTTGCCATCCCCTGCCTGTAGCCAGCTGGTAGAGCATCCTGGATAATACACCCTGCTGCTCTTGGAATGCCAGAGGCGATCATGCGGCACACCCTTGCCGCCGGTAGGAATCCTCATGTCATTGGCTGGGTTGGAGATCCATATGGACGGCTGTCCTACCTAGGCATTCAGCGAAGAGAAAATATGCCCAAAGCGCTTGCGATTGTGCGTTTCTGAGGCAGCGTCAGATGTCGACTTCGAGGCACCACGACGTCCATCGCCATGTGAAGGAAGACGCTAAGACGCCCCGGGCTGGGCGGCAAGAATGACAGGGCAGCCGTTCTCGGGGTCCTCCTCGCCGGATCGTCCCTCTTGACGAGTCAAGGCTTCTCTCGGCTTTCTGCAATCGCAACGGCACCCACGCTACAGGCGGGGGGTTCCCATGGCTGCCACCGTGCTGGGACTAGAGCGCCCCTTGGGGGAGATATACTTCTGAGGATCTTATCTGATCTACACACTTATCCTTCCGGCATGCCACAAGAGCCCAGTAGCAAGACCTGTACGATCCAGGGGAGGCTCGGGTTCGCGCGGGGATCTGCTCAACAGTCGCGCTGGCTGTAAGTTCAAGCCTCATGCTGGCTGACGGGCATCTAAATCTCTGGAGAACGCCACTACCGGTTATTACTCGGCCTCGCACTCAACAGCCGTTAACGCCCTAGATATTCTTCTTCTGTGGCGGAGCCGACCGCTACCCGTCTGACTGCCTCCTCTCGATGACCGCCCCAGATTCCAGTCTCTTACCCATGGTGTCGATCCTCGAGAACAAAATCCAAGATCAGTTGGTTGCATGGCCATGTCGTCAGTGAGACGGGCCTCTTCGGTAGCAGGATCTGAGGCTAGTTTCACTGCAACGCGGCGGGCCACATGCCGAGACGTTGCCGCTTCGTGGAGCAACGTCGCCGATACAATTGGAGATTCGAAAACGTCGGCTGAGGTCGATGATCCGGGCCGTTGAACTTGATGCGCCTGTTGGAACATATCCTACTCAGGTTCACTCGAGATGCTTCGTTTCAAAGTGCGAGGGTGTTCACCGAGCAAAAAGTTGTGATGCCAGTTTAAATTGCAGAAACCACTACCTGCATCCTCGCCAACAGAATTGTCAAAAAGGAGCCCAAAGGCTGAAAACGGTATCAAGGAAGGGCGTGGTGGGCAATCCGCATGTCACCAATCAAGTCCCTGACCAAAAAAAAGGGAAAAAAAAAAGATAAGAGTTCCCCGCCGAGTAACACCTTGCCCTCCCCAGACGCCAAACATAGTATCCATCCGTGGAGCCCAGTGCTGAGAGAGACAGGTACCGAAGAGAAACAAGAGAGCCACCCTCAGAAACAAGGCACAGACCGGGGAATAATGACGCCAAACGCTATGCAGAACAAGGAAAAGTACCATAAAATAGTATATCAACATGATGTGGGTGGAAAAAACGAGCGATATGGGCCAGGGTGACAGAGAGACAGAGGAAAAGGACAAGTGCATTGTAGACGCAAATATGATTGCAATGGATGGTGGACGAAGATGGAGGAAACAGTGTACACGAGGTTGTGGTGTATAACTGCCTGTGTTTCAACAACTCGGGGATTTTCTCGACTGTGAATTTTTGGGCGTTGTGTCGCGGAGCCGGGTGAATAGATATTCGAGGTTGGGCCGTGGCACATTCTCTTCTGGCAGGCAATATGGCAGGAGATTCAAGGAGTCTTGGGCCGCTTCCAGTAGTATTGCTGTAAAAAGGGTGGTCAGGAAGTCAGCATAACATGCTCGATTTATGAGAAGGCAGACCAGGCGGGCGGGGAAAAGTGTATTGCATGCAAGAACTAACCTTGTGCTGCTTCCTGCAGTTCCGCAGACTCGGCTTCCTCATGCCATCCGTGACGGCCAGGCGGCGCATCTCGTCGTCGTCCTTCTCGGGGATGTAGTAGTACTCGCTCTCGAGCGGCTTACCGGCGGCGTCCTTGCCCTGACGCGGGATGGTGCCGATGCAGGGGACGGACTCGATGATGCAGCGGAGACAGTCCTTGGTCAGCTTGCCGTCGCGCCTCTCGGCCGCCGGCAGGTGCGTGAGGATGGCCGACAGCGGCGTCGAAGAGAGCCGCGAGTAGGCCAGCTGGTTGGCCACATGGTTGGTAATGGCCTGCACGTCGAATTCCTTAAGGTCGGGCTCGGCGGCCGCTGCCGGGGCGGCGGGGGCGGGTGTCTCCTCGGCGCGCCTGCGGGGCTCGCCGCCGGTTCGACTGACGCTGACGCTGCGGCTGGTGCTGGCGCTGATGGTCCTGCTGGATGAGAGCGACGACTCGGTGGAGGAGACGGCGGCAGAAAGAGCATTAGTGGCTGAAGCGATCTTATCGGAAGCGGCCTTGGTGCTGCTTGTAGCGGGTCGCCGGATGAAGGCGGAGCCAAGCGTGGAGGTTCGCGTCTTGGGGCTCGATGCCATGATGGAAGCCATGCGGTTGGACAGATTCGCACCGAAGGGACCAAACGAGTGCACTATCGGGTCGTTCTCCTCGTCCGGGTCGTGCTGCTCCTGCTCATCGTCGGACAGCGGCTCGCTGAGGTCGCTGGAGAAGCTCTGGGTGGCTTCGGTCATGAAGCTGGCGTTGGCGTCGGTGTCGGCTGTCAGTTGTTGCTTGGGCAGCTCCGGCTCGTCATCGCCGCTGGCATCCTCGTAGATCTGGATCTGCTCGTCATCCGAGCCGGCACCGGCGGTTCCAGATAGCAGGGAGCCCAGGTTCGTGGCGATGGAGGGTCGGTTCGAGGGAGACGGGGAGTCGGGAGACCGGATCCGCCTGTTCCTGCGCAGGGGGCTCGACTGCAGATCGCGGCCGCGCGGAGGACGGGTAGGCGACTCGTCGTCCCAGGACGAGTCGGACAGGTTGCCGAGGCACTCTCGGCGGTCCTGCTTGGGCCATTGGATCAGGACACGGGCATCCTGGACATCGATCATGATCTGGGCCGACTCGGTCTCGGATGTGAACGTGTCCCCCTTGCCCAGTTCCCAGGTCTGGCCCTGGCAGTGCACCTTGAGCCCGTTCCAACCATTGCACACGATCTCGATCTTGTTGGGCTCCAAGAGGTCCACGGCCGGGATGTAGCGGGCCTTGACGTGTATGCGGCTGATGAGGCGGTTCGAGGAGAGCTGATAATGGGACGAGTTGCTAGATCGGCCCATCAGCAGGGTCTCGCCGTTCTCGTTGAGCTCGATCGTGGGCACCGAGGCGAGCGGGGCACGCTCAGAGACCACCGACGCCGTCCGCTCCAGTGACGGACGCGGGCCACCACGGGGCGGCGAAGAGGACATGATGCCGGTGCTCGAGGTCGGCACGGGTGTCGGGTACTTGTAGGTGCCATTGTCTCCTGCCTGTCGTTTAGCCGGCCGAGGCAAAACTGGGGACGACGACTGGAGCTCGAAGGCGGGCAGGAGCGAGGCAGCCCGGCGCTTCGTGCCCGCCGTGGTCCTGCTCGTGGGCGAGGAGTCCATTGCTAATGGTGGGTGGATATGAGTGGCAGTTACGAGGCCAGGCACGTCACGCAGTGATCGGTCTCGAGCGAGACCTCAGCCTCCAATGCCAGCAGACGTGCCGCCGATTGTCGGAGGGAAGTGCGACCAAGGTGAGTTATCGCGTCACTTGAATGTCTTCCTTCTTCTTTCGATCCCGCTGCCACCGACTTCTCCCCCTACCGCACCGGGCGTGGAGGTGGTTGAGGAAGGAGACGGGCCAAGGAAACGCGGGATATCAATCGCTATCGCGAGACGGTGGGGTGACGAGAAGAACAGGGGAGGTGAAAAGAAAAAAGAAGGGCAGGCAGGAATATTCGGCGTGCTGGAAACAGACTCTCGAATTGGACAAAGATGGCCTCTTCAAAGGAGACCCGGGCCAGAATTTGGGCGTGTGGATTATTGAGAGTTTTGAGATTTAAAGAGAGACCCACGGGACGCACAAGAGGAACGAGGTTCGCGGTGACCGTGTGCCCGTCTCACACTTTGCCTGTCTTGGGCCCATGTCGACCCAGACGCGATCTCGGCTGCACGAGAAGCGCGTCTTTGGCGTGCAAGTGGGTTGGGTGTGCCCCAGCCAATTTAGCGAGCCAGTTATAGGGCGTCGCGTGTGCCTCCAGGCCTGGCCCCAGCACTGCCAGGTGAGCCCTCTGGGGCGCAATACCGCCTTGACGCCAGGACCAGACTCCATATAACGAACAGCCCGTGCTAAAACCACGCCAACGCTGGGAACCCATGACGTATCGACGTTTTTGTTCCGGGCCGGCGGCGTGGGTTGGAATTTTACTTTATGTTATGCTTCTTTTTTTTTTTTTTTTCTTTTTTTTTTTCTTCTTACCTTTTCTTTCTTTGTTTCTTTATTTTCCCGTCACTTTTCTGTTTCAAGTAAACTGACCGCTCAATTGAGTCGGTCAGTCGGCTTCACGAATATCAGAATTTGCGGCTGGCTGATTTGGATCTTCCCTGCTTTGCCAGTGCAGGCAAGTGCGCCCATTGGTGATGGAGCAGTCACGGCGGCGCGTGTCTGCATGTCATAGCCAGCCTCCTACTGAAATCCCGCTCACCCAGAAACCGCGTCGTTGCTCCACACCCCACCTGCCCACGGTGCCCACAGCCCACACGGTTGAAGAATTGAGGATCGAAGGTTCAGCAATTAATCGGGGGGAGCACGCCCTGCGCCGTGGCCCGAGAACGCCTGCTGGGTGCTGGGCAGCCGACAGCAAATTTAGCCGTTCCACGCTCGAACCCTGCCTGCCCCGCGAAACTGATGCGTCGTCCGGGCAGCTCGAGATATTGGGCAATTCACCTGGACGCTGCTTGGATGGACTCGTTTCCTTGCAGCAAGTGATTTACCTGGTAATAAAGCATTAATCCGTCGGCTTTGGAACCATTGCTTTATGCCTCTGCACAATCTAAAAATGGTTATGAACGCATCCTCCGCTAGGAATGCTCACGGACAAAAGCCTTGTCTCGCGTTGCCCGGACGTGGCTCGTCGTATGTCAGAACTCCCTGACTATCGGATCCACGATTCGCGGTCGGCGCCCCAGTCCCACATTCAACGCAAGGGTCGATTTTTTTTTTTTTCTTATTTTTTTTTTCTTATATCACAACGCGTTCCCGCGCGACGAGATGTGCAAAGAATAAAAAAAAAAAAAAATAGACGGCCAAACTCGATAAGGCCCACGGCACCGACGTTTTTCTGCATTTGGAACGAGCCCACTCCGTCCACGCTGATCTGTGTGCCGCTTTTTGGGTCGAGCCATGGTCGAGCCCCGCAGCTAGCCATACACCATGGTTGTCTCGCCCGTTGCTTCCCGAGGCTCCCGTCACCACTTCCCATTGTGAGCCGTTGCCGGGTAGTCTGGGCCCTTGCCCTCTTCAATCGCCTCAAGCTTGCAAACCGCAAATTCGCACCTTACCACACGGGCTTGGCGCAACCGCGGACGGCCAATGGTCGAAAAGACGGGTTGCCTGATTGCCTGGTAGCGACTTCCCCTCTCGCAAGCGAGTCCATCACGTACCCGACTGGCTACACTTCCAACCGGTGCAGCAACGCCAGCCACCATGCTGCACGCCATCCGTATTCGGGCTCTCGGTGGTGTGAAGGCAGGAAGCTAACGTGGGCAGATCGAAAGACTGCCCAGTTGAGCTTGCCCATCACTCTCATTCGCGCGCAGTTCACCTACCCCGCACGATGTTGCATGCCATGGGCCTCGATCTGAGTGGGCAAGCACGGGCTGGTCATTCGACAAACGATCGACGAGACCGGTGGCGACTGCGTGGTAATTGGTAGGACCTCAAGGCTCATGACGGTGGGAGGAGGAGCTATCCTGGGTTGGGGATTTCAAAACATTGGGTATTTCACTCGCGTTCCCTCCCTCACCACTGTGAACCCATCCAGACACATCCAGAATCTCAGTCAACATTCTTCAAGACCATCAAGTCCACGGACTGTTTTACTTCATCGTCAATTTCATCATAATCCAAACGTATTCTCAGCCAACCTATCTTACTACTATCCAAGTTATCGCCAAGGAGCCAAGTACCGCAAGGGAATCGGTGAATGCCCAACTCCCCGCTCGCCATCAGGCCAAACCCACATAGCCTCACTGCCCCCACCATCGTCACAATGTCGAAGCCGACCGCCACTTCGGACGCGCAGTCGCCGGCCACGGCCCGCCGCCAGAGCACGGCCGAGGCGCTCGCCGCGTCGGCGGACCTGGAGGAGGCCCTGGTCTCGCCCACCACGACGGAGCACCGTCGCGACTCGCTGACGTCGTCAGGCGAAGAGGCCGAGCGCGCTCGCACCGCCACCGAGGCCTGGAAGCCCGCTATGGACCGCCGCCTAAGCTGGAACAGGGAGGAGCAGAAGCGCTCGCTGCAGATGAGCTTCATCGCCGACGTCAAGACCGGCCCTGGATTCAGCGAACGCGGCGCTGCCGCTCAGTGAAGAAGATGAAGAAGGTGAAGAGGGGTAGAGGTTGCATGGGATGTGGCTACCTCATGTCAACTGTTCTTTGCGTCTGTCTTGTTCTTCCGCTCCCTCATTTTTCTTTCTTGCGTGTCATTTTTTTTCCCCAATTGACCACCACTCACATGGCCGGTTCCCTGATGGGACCTAGTCGTCATGCCACGACGCATGTGGCGTCGGAGCTGGAATCACTGTGCGGTTGCTGTTGCGCGAAATACGGTGTGGGTGCGTTTGTTTGCATGATTTATTCCTTTAGCTGCTGGTTCCGGTTCCAGATTGTTCTCTCGGACGACAGTTGGTTTTGCGCGCGTTGAAGGCGATCGATCTATTCCGCACGGGGACGCCCTCTGTTCACCTCTCGGTTTTACTCTCATCCACTTACACGCACAACCACACACACGCACACACTCCCCTACAAACACAAATTGCCCAACCTAAAAGCTTGCACCGGGATTCACGAAGACTGAAACGGGACGATGACCATAACAGCATAATTCAATTCATTGCCAAACTGTAATGCTGTGTTCCATGAGCAAAAAAAACGAATGTTGCCGTCTGCATGCCAACCACGCCTAATGCCAGAAACTGCGGGATATCAAATGCGAGAACACAAGGAAAGGGGAAGCCAAAGAAAATGCAAACTGCGATACCACCCGAATGATAGACGATGATATGCTCCGTATTCGCCTCGAGTGACGACAGCCGTGTGTGCGAGGATGCATAAGTTCCGTCCAAAAGTCAATGCAGGAATATGGTACTCACGAAACGAAGGAGGTTGTAGTGGTGAAAGAAAGAAAAGAGAAAGAACCTGGGGGATACAAACCCCACAGCAAGAATAGTCACAAGAAAACGAGCGAGATGAGCATCCAACAGGCGGGACTTAGAAACGAGTAGGCCCCTTGCCGTCGGTACCGCCAGACTTGAAGTACTCGCTCACGACGCCGATGCCGTACGAGACTCCGGCGATCCACGTGGCACCAATCGCCATCCGTTTAGCCAGCCGGGCCGGCTGCCGGCGTTGAGTGTGCTCGTCTGCTGCCCGCGCACCAGGAGCGGTCGATGAGGAGGGACCGTGGTTGCCGCCGGCGGGCTTGCGCTGCCGCTGCTGGCTGACGTGGTGAGGAGGAGGGGGAGGAGGCGGTCTATAGTCGATGACCGGCTCGGGCTCGTAGTGGACATAGCCCGTCGGCGACGCGAATTTGGCCGAGGCGGGCTCCCAGAGGAAAGGCTGCGATCCCGTCATGTCGATCGGGTTGACGCTCGGGAGGGCATCCGCGAAGGCGTCTGCTGCCGCCTGGGTCTTTGTTTCTTCAGAAGTTGGGGTATTGGAAGTGAGGGAGGCTTGAAGTTTGCGAAAGATGAGGATATCGCCGCTGCCGGATACGATTTCGAATCCTTCTTGTTGAAGACGCGGGAAATAAGGGAAGAACTGGGTGGGGCGGGAAAGCTTGAGGAGCGCTTCGGTGGGTGGGAGCGCGGCGGAGCTGTCGGGCGCGGACGAGGTGGTTTCTGCGGTGGTTACGGTCTGGGTCGCCGGGTCGTAGGCCAAGATCCTGTATACTGTTGGCTGCTGGATGACTGACGCAGCCGGTGGCTTGACCGGCGTGACCGCGGCGGCCCTGTTACCAAGGCCGGTGACGGTGGGGTCGCCATACGTTCTGGTAAAGGTCGGCCAGGTCGGCACGCCGGCGCACTCGTCGGCGTACGACGTCTCTAGTCCCTGCGGAGTTCTGGAGAAGGGGTCGAGGACGGCGTGTATCCTTTGGGAACCAGTCAGTCGAGATTGCAACGGGCCTCGTGGGGACGGGGACACGGAGGGTGTGAAAGCTTTACTGTTAGCGGCTTCGGCCTCGGCGCCGCCTGATCCGGGGCTCGATGATGGCGACTGAGCAGAGTTCCTACCGGGGTCCTGACGAGGGGCCTCGGAGATTGCACCATGAAGAGCGCGGGCGGCGGCTGCGTCGCGCACCTCGCTGGCGCGAAGACGGCCGAGCTCTGCCGCCTCACGCTCCGCGTCTGTAGGCTCGGAATAGGCTGGCAGGTCCGTCTGCTGCTGGATTGCATCGAGCTCCCCTAGTGACGCAGCGACCGCGTCGGCCGGCCGAGGTGCCGTGCCGTCAGGCTCCTGATACCGCACGCCGGCTTCGTACTTTCCGAGGTCGGTGTAGGGCTCGGGGGAGGCCGCCGGGTAAGAGGCCAGAGCGTCGAGTGGCTTTCCGTCAGGCTCAAGGTGCCGGACAGGGCCGTACTCGTGAAGATCATCGTACGACCAGTTCTCGTCGGCGGAGGAAGGCGGCTTGCCGTCGGGCTCCTGGTACCTGATAGCCTTCCCGTACAAGTTCAGATCTGTGTACTCGCTGGGCTCCTGCGCTGTTGGCGGCTTGCCATCTGGCTCGCTGTACATGAATGCACCGTACTGCGCTAGTTCGGCGGGGTCGTAGCATGGCTCCGCGTAGTCCAGAGGCTTTCCGTCGGGCTCATTGTGCACGACGGCACTGTACTTGGAAAGGTCGGCGTATGTCACCTTCTCGAAGGGTGACAGAACTTTGCCATCGGGTTCATTGTGTGCGACGGGCGTGTACTTGTCAAGGTCTTGATACCCAGCCGAGGGATCCTCAGGGACAGGTGTGCGCTCCTCCATGATAGGCTTGTACTGGTCAAGGTCTTTGTACTCGGCCGAAGGGTCATGAGCCACAGGCGCCCTCTTCTCCATGACCGGGCTGTACTTGTCGAGATCCTCGTATTGAGGGGTCTCATCCTCTTGGCGGGGTGCTTCAGGCTCGATGATAGGCTTGTATTTGTCGAGGTCGGTGTATTTCTTGTCTTCGGATTGCTTAGCTAGCGTAGCTGAGAGGTCATCGACACCACGCTTCACCGCGTGGGTTTTGACCATCTCGGCGACTGCCTCAATGCCAGTCACTTTGACGCCGCTCTTCCACTGCAAGAATACACCACCACGGCCGGACTCGTGGATGATACGCGTCTTGCCGTCGTCGTCGATCTCGACTTGACTGTATTGCCTCAGCTCCGCGGAGGTCACAGGCATGTCCATATCGAATACAGGACCGCCAGCCTGCTCCGACGTTGGCTCCTTGGCTGCTGACTTGAGAACCTTTCGGTTCGTGATGGGGTCGATTATGTACTCAGGCTCGATGGTGGACTGCAGCACGTCCTGTGGCATTGTCTTGACTGATGCCTCCTTGATGCTCGCTGCCAACGGGCCAGACGGCGGTGAAGCCGCGGACTTGGGCTGTCTGGTTCTGGTGGTATTTCCATCCTTGTGGCCGAAGAGGAGGTTCTCAAGTGCGCCTCGCTCCACGGCCTCGATGCCGTCACCAGCCCACCCGGTCGTCTCGCCGGCACCAGAGCCCTGCGCGTCGGGCTTCTGAGCGCGCTGATAATGGCTGGCCATGCGCTTCTCGATCTTACAGACGGGCATGGCATTGGGGTGCTTGTCCCAGGCCAGTTTCCTGTTTTTGGCCTCGAGCTGCTTGTGCCTGTTGCGTTGGCGGCCCATGGCCTCCTGTGCAGACTCGGGATCCGGATACGAGCCGCGGGGTCTATGGCGCATGCCGCGAGTGTGGTCTAGCGAGCGCAGCATGACGGTACTCGACCGGGCCATAGAGCGGATGCCGGCGGCGCGGACGTGCATGGAGCACGTCGGGCGCGACGAGGAGGCGATACTGGACAACATGGCGGAGGACGGCTCTACCAGCTCATTCTACCAGTCGGGCTACCGACTCTGGGGTCGTGTGTAAGTGGTTAACAGTCCTGCCAAGCCTACGTGGCGCTGGTGCATAATAAAGGATAGGACACATTGTATATCCAATGCTACATATTGCTCGACGGGCATGCTACTAGATGCACGGATGCGAAACAGACAGGCCAGAGTATAATAAACAGTTGACTGGAGGATACGCAGTCAGCGAGACTAGCAAGGGTAACCAGAATCACTTACAGTACCAAAGGATAAGGAGACTTGCGATGGACCGAGTGGTCTTGGCAGCATGAAAGGCAGGAAGGCGTCCGTTGCCAGCAGGGGTTGGAGGAGATGATCTTCCGGGAGATACCGCGTTGGTGTGGTAGCACAACGGGAGTGACAGCAAGGCGTGCGCAATGCGTAGTATATGTCAGCTGCCGCGAGAGGAGTGTGGATTTTGAAGATGGAGGGAGAGAAACGTGGGGGACAGTTGTAGATCTGAAGCCGGGGATATTAGCGGCGGCAGACGTATACATAAGTGGAAGGCAACAGCACGAGCTGGATCAGACGGCAATGGAAGGGGAGCAAATGCGAGCAAAAAGCGACCCCCCTGGAGCATTGGCGAAACGCGCAGGTCTCCATTGCCAACCGGCTACGACAAGGAACATCATCATTACCCGTCCGATTAGTAGCCAACCGGGGCGCCGCGCGTGGGCGACCGTGGGTCCCGAGCACTGGATCCTCTCTGGGATTGGTTCTCTGCGTGTTCGTGGATGCACTATGACGTCTGCCGTCCTGCGGGGTAATCGAGATAAGCCAGGGAGAGGCGCCGACTTGGCCCGAAAGGTTCCCCCTGGGCCCACCAGGACGGATGACTGTGTAGGGGTTCGACGGGGCCATCCCTAGGCTGGTCGGAGCGGGCTACGCCACCACTGCTACGTGGTGCCGTCAGACACAGGTCAGACTCAGGTGGTCTGACTCTCCAAAGTCCAAATGTTCATTGTGAGCGAGGTGTTCGGTTGGCCGAATTATAGTTGCCTCTGGTTGGCAGAAGGAAAGAGGCCGGAGTGACCTGATCTGGCATGATGACTGTGTTTGACACTTGGGCTTGGGAACACACGAACCTTCTTCCGTGGCGCCACCCGCCGGCCGCTTTAGCCGACTCAGAAAGTAGAGGTAGGGTGCAACAGGCTCGTCGGGAGATATGCAGGGTCTGCATAGCGTGGCAGCCAGAGAGCGCCCACTGTCTCCGGGAACCAAATGAGAAATCGAGGTGAGCCCTGAGCGTCCCCCGTGCGTGCCGTGTTCTCCAGATCGCTGCGAGTATGTGATTTACGGCGGCGATTATCCGACGGAAGCTTTGGCTAGGGTGCTTTGGGTGTTTACTTCTCAAAGCTAAACAAGCAATGGTTTGCAGTTGAAGACGCCCGACTTTTTTATGCTCATGACGGTCGGAGGAACCAAGGGAACACTTGCACATGGGCAGGTTAGCGTAACCTGGAACATGGGTGGGCCGAGTCAGGACTTGGACTGGACGGCCACAAAGGCTTTCAGTGGCACCGGCTCACTCATGCTTGAATCGGCAAAACCGAAGGGATCTTCAGAATGAGGGAAGGAAAAATAAAGACAAATTCAAAGTAATAACGTGACCCTGAGCCCTGGAGTTCGGCCACCAGAACGAGGACGCCTCTCCGCTCAGGTTCAAAGCTACACCAGCACTGCCCAACCCGGCTGAGTCACCGGCGGTACCCCGCCGCCAGCCACGATTTGGGCTTCTCTGCGTGGACGTTCAAATGCTCTCAACCTGATGATAAAAAGAGTGAAAGCCCCATAGAATAACGGCGTTATGGATGCATCTTAATTTGAAAGCATTATCTTGACCTCGCGTCAAACTGTTTTGCTTGAAAATTTCAACCCGCCGCTGCCTTTGTGCAGCGAAGCTCGCCCGTTTCAACGGTTGCTCCACCGAGCTACCCCACCAAATCACGTCACACAAGGCTGACGCTGGACACGTTGGACACATTTTGCGCCTCAGATCGTCAACCACGCTGCGGGAGAAAAAAGAAAAAAGCTTCTGCAGCCCCCGGGCGCCGCCTCAACTTGGTGGCTGCGAGAGAAAGGTTCCGGAGCTACGGTCCAACGGCTCGGCGCAACGGAGATACCCTTCTGCCAATGTATAGGACTGGCGGGAGTGGCAATATCTACGCCGCGTTTCGGCGTCGTGAAAACTCCAACATCACGTTTCGACATTAAGCTGGAATCCCCCAAAGCACCACTCGAACGGCATATCCACCAGAATCCAAGCAATCGCTTCGAGCACCCAGCAACAATGAGCAGGTTCTCGGGTAAATCTCGCGATGCGGGTGGCGTCAAGGGCTTCTCTAGCCATTCCCCTAGTCCCTTCGGCGCCTTCTCGTCCTCGCAGAGCGGAAGTCGCCTCTCGTACCTGTTTGAGCCGCCCGACTTGACCTCGGTCTCGGATCCGAATGTCGTCGTGTCGCTTAAGAACGTGCTCAAGAAGGACAGCACTACCAAGGCCCGCGCCCTCGAGGAGCTGGCATCGCACGTCCAGCCGCAGTCGCCTGCATCGGGCCCTGCTGATGGCGTCGAGGACTCTGTCCTGGACGCATGGGTCCAGATGTACCCGCGCGCCGCCATTGACAACTCCCGCCGCGTCCGTGAGCTCGCCCACTCCGTCCTGCTAGATCTTATGAAGTCGGCGAAGAAGCGCATGGAGAGGCGCATCCCCAAGATCGTTGGCCCATGGCTTGCCGGCACATACGACAAAGACCGCATCGTCGCCCGCGCCGCCATCGACGCTCTGCAGTCTCTTCTCAACACGGACGAAAAGATACTTCAGTTCTGGAAGCGCTGCCAGTCCCAGATTCTCGAGTATGCCATTGAAGCCGTTCAGGAGACGCCCGATAGTCTGAGCGATGAGCGGTCGACGACCAAAGACGATTCCGAGGCGAAATACCACAGAGTTCTCGGCGGCGGATTGTCTTTGGTCATGGCGCTGCTGCAAAGGCTGGATGCCGCCGAGATTCGAAAGCACCAGGAAGAATACGACAAGTTCTTCTCCCTGGATAGCGTCTGGAACGCGGCCACATGCCAAGACGCCTTTGTCAGGAGGCAATGTTATCAGCTCCTCTGGCTGGCATTGGAGACGCAAGAAGCCGCCCTCGATACGCACATCCCCAAGATCGGGAAGATCCTCGTGTCGGAGGCCCTCAAGAGCGACCAGGCTGGCTCTGCAACAGATCTAGTCAAGGTCTTGTCTAGGTTAACAAAGCTGCACCCGGAAATATGGGGGACAAAAAAGCCTCCATTGTCAAGACTCCGCGTCCTCCTGGAGAAGGGGTCCCAGGGAAGCTCCACGCCCTCGGCATACTGGCAGTCCCTTGATCAGCTCATCGCCGCCATGCCCCAGGACAGCCTCACACTGGAGACGGCCGCAGGTACACTCAAGTCCATCAAGACTGGCATTTCAAGCCGGAGCGAGCCTGCCAACGCCGCTCTTGACGCTTGGTCTACGTACCTGTCCGTGTTTAGGCGACTGGCCCCGAATCTCGCATCCGAGGACTCGCGCTCCGACCTGGCCAACGAATGCATACGGCCCCTGATTGAAGACTACGTGCACACCGAGCGAGTCGCCAGTCGCTCCGCGACACAGCTGAACATTGCCGTCCGCGCAACGTTGATGTTGTCTAGCCTGTCGGACCTGCCCATCACCCAGGTTACCAAGGACATATGGACCACCATCATAGATCAGCTTGTCGAGAATCTGCAGACTTCACTTTCTGAAGCGCCTGAAGACTACGACAAGGCCCAAAAGGCCCTGGCCGACGAGTGTACCCGCTTCTTCTCTCTAGTTGGGGGCATCCACGAGAGAGCCAGCTCGAGCGGCGCAAAAGAAGCTGCCGAACGGGCCGTTGATGTTGCATCACCACCAGCGGTAAGGGTGCTCCTTGGTGCCATGCAGGTTCTTGTACGGGGAACCTATAGGCCGTTCGGGGCTGCCTCGGTTCTCGATGCCGCAATTTCGAGGTGCCCATTCCTCCTCGCGCGCGAAGACGTGATGCCGGTCCTCAAGTGTCTCTTCCCGGTCGACAGTCCAGCGATGATGGAGACGATGCTATCGTCTGATTCTGCGCCATTTCTCCTTTCGTGCCTCGCATCCCTTGTCAGCCTCGATGGCTGGGACGACTACTGCAAGTCTGCCTGGGCTGCGATAATAGCCTCTCTCCTGAGCCACCCTGATCAAAAGGTGTCGACCCGGTACATAACCAAGCTGGTGTCTCAGCAATCAGCCGCGCCGCTTGCACGCCAGCAGTCACCATTGCAGGACTACCTGAAGCGCAATTGCCTGGAGTGCGCACGGGGGATAGGCAGCGGCTGGGAGCTGTTCGAGGCCTGCTTCACATTCGACATCCTCGCGCCAGAGGTGCTAAGCGAGACCATCCGGGGTCTCTATGCGGCCCTCGAAGACCAGCCCGAGACCGAGATCGAGTCTGCTCTCAAGGCGCTGGAGATAGTTGCCCAGCGGAAGCCATCGCTGCTCTCGGATGACAGCGATTTGCATCTGGGTCTGGTCACCAAGCTGCTGTCAATGGCCGAGATCTCTGATCGGAAGCTTTCGAGCCAAGCTGAGCGGGTGAGACTCCTCCTAGAGCCCCACGCCGACGGCGGCCCTCCGCTCGTCAGGATCATCCAGGAGAATCTCGAGGTGGCGAGCCCGACATCTCTCGGGATCGATACCCTGGTCCATCAAGCTTCGAAAATGGCCCAGATGCCCGGCGTGTCCCTGGAGGAGCTTTTCCCCAGCACTACGACGTGGCTCGAACAACTCGTCCTTTTCCTCAACAGCAGCCTCAACCCATCGCTGTCTTTGACCAGCGATCTGGGCGGCGCCTATTTCCTGGGATCGGTGAACCCCAAACGTGAGCATTACTATCATTCTCGCGACCGAAAAGGCCTCTCGGTACCGGCCCGGATGGCGATCTACACAACCAAACTATTGTCGTCCGACCTCAAAATCGCGTCTTTGCCATCGGAATTCCAGGTAGAACTCCTGTGCCTGCTCGCTCTGGTCGAACTCATCGTAGCCGACCAGATTGTACTCATGGAAGAAAACGATCTCTGGGCAAGCCTTTCTCAGCCGGGTGACCTGGCGGAGGCTGAGGAGCTGGTCTCGTCGTCGCGCAGGATCATCAACGACCTGATTGTTGCCGCTGATCCTGGCCAGAGTGGAGTCCCGGCTAAAGAAGGCGTCGTTGGGCAGCTGGTCAAGATCCTCATCGGGCAGTCTCAAACGCTATCCCCGCTCGCGGTCTACAGCGCGAGAGCGCTGGCCCAGATCCTCCAGATACTAGCCGAGCGACATGGCTTCCGCGCCTCGCAGCAGGAGTCGTGGATCTCAAGTCTATCCATCATGAGTGCGACACCTGGCACAGTTTTGCCCTGTGCAGCCATTCTTTCGGGCTATGGCGAGCTGCTGGCCTCGTCTCCAGTCGTTGGCATGATGCTGAACCGCCTCGTCAGCGATATAGCCTACGCCAAAACCCCGGATTCGCTCCAGACGCTTCTGACGCTCATCCTCTTCAACACCTGTGTGCCAGTCTACGCCGCGGACGGGCCGCCGGTCGCCAATAACCGTCTCGTGTTTGCTGTCAGGCAGATCACGTCCTGGTTCGACAATCCCGATACCCTCGGCAGCAAGACGGCCACTGAATGCTGCCGTGCTCTATGTCACCTCTTCCCGTGCATCAAGGATGTCTACGGATCACACTGGGAGAAAGCCCTTGGCTTCTGCCGTCATCTGTGGGACAAGGCTGCAAGAGACACGGAGGATCGTCGGCTGTCATACATGCACGCCTCACTGAGACTGATCAGCCTTCTCGAGGGCTTCGATGAGCCCAACGACGACCTCGCCGACGCACTAATGTCGTTTGCCGTGGACAAGACGGACGGGTTGCTCCAGCTCTTGGAACTACAGGACGGCGCGCCGTCGCGGCCAGCCGAGCTGGTCAACGCTCTGCTCTGCAGGCAAACGGAACGGATCCCTCTGGAGCACATCAAGGACCTTGGCAGTATCTACAGCTTGATGAACTCGCCTTCGAGGGACATACAACGGGCCACCTTTGGTCTTCTTCACCGGAAAGTCCCCAGCGAACAAGCTAAACTTTCCGAGGACATTCTCTTGGAGAAGACGAAGCCGCGCTTGCCGGCGGAGCTTCTCTCACTGCTGCTGGACCCGCCAACTTTTGAGACGTTCCACGACGAGCTTCTTGTTGGGTTCCCGACGGCCGTGCGCGGATATCTTCTGACATGGCTCGTCGTGTTTGACGCCTTCGGTGCCGCAGCATTCAGGCTGAGGAGCGAATACTACGAAAACCTCAAGGCCGCCGGCTCGCTTGGTCCCCTGTTGGACCTCACCTTTGACGTGCTCGGCCACTCGGCGGCGCATCCCCTCAATCTCGACAAGGCCCGCATCACTGCCGAGCAGATCACATCGTACGACATCAATCTTGCCGAGGCGGAGACGGAGGAGCAGAACATGCACTGGCTATTCGTGCACGTCTACTACCTGGCTTTGAAGTACGTGCCCGGTCTCGTCAAGTCTTGGTACATCCAGTGCCGGTCGAAGCAGACGAGGATCGCGGTCGAGGCCTGGACGACGCGATACTTCTCGCCGCACATCGTCGCTCACACCCTGGACGAAGTGGCCAAGTGGAGGGATGAGCAGGAGCCGCCCGAGGACGATGAGAAGGAGCTCATAATCAAGACCAGCAAGCGGGGGCGCGAGGTGACGGTGGGATACCAGGTAGACGACGACGAAGCGGCGATTGCGATCCAGATGCCCGAGTCGTATCCGCTCGACGGGGTTTCTGTAGTCTCTGTCAACCGGGTGGCGGTCAGCGAGAAGAAATGGCAGTCGTGGCTCATGACGACCCAAGGCGTCATCACCTTCTCGCACGGTAGCGTGATCGACGGGATCACGACGTTCCGGCGCAACGTAGTGGCAATGATGAAGGACCAGAACGAGTGCGCCATCTGCTACTGCCTGGTGTCGTCGGACAAGCGGTTGCCAGACAAGCGGTGCGGGACGTGCAAGAACCTCTTCCACCGCTCGTGCCTGCTCCAATGGTTCCAGACCAGCGCGCAGAACACGTGCCCACTTTGCCGGAACCAGATCGAATACGGCCCCGCCAAGCGGTTCACGGATTTGGTGTGAGGAGGCGGGGTATCAGTAGGTTAGTTGTTATCACTGGGAGGCATGAAGGTAAAATCTGTGGTGTGGAAAAGTGTGAGCGATATTTTTGATTCTTTTCTTCAATGTAGGAGGTTTTGCTCCAAAGGGTTAAGCAGGTCACATCATAGCATTCCATTGAGAAAGTTTGTTTCGTCGTTTGGGCAGTGGTCGGGATCGCGGGCTGGATAGGATACTTGCGCGGGTTAAAAGCACCCGCGCTGAGACGGCCCTTCGGGGATCGGCGCGGCAGTGCAACTTGTCGTTTTCCGGGCAACTTGTCGTTTTTTCAGAACATATTCTGCCAGGCAATTTGCATACAAAATAAATGTAGCTCTATGCCCCATTTTAAACCCACACTGGGTCTATAACTTGGGTCCATTTTATCTGCACGCAAATCGGGCCAATCAAAACCGCTGACAAAGAAAACGACAAGTTGCGCTGCCGCGCTGATCCCCGAAGGGCCGTCTCAGCGCGAGTGCTTTTAGCCCGCGCAAGTAGGCCGACTGATGAGGGGAAGTTGATCCCCAAAGGGCCGACCCACCGTAGTTAGTGCTGTTAGTTAGCGCAATGCAGCAGCTGAGGGTGTATAAGGGCGCCCGAATCCCCCATAACCTTCCGTCTCTTTTTCATGTTCTTCACTCGGCTCATGTTTGACTTTGGATGACAATTGACAGGAACTGGCTGGCTGTGCTAGCCCCTGACAAGATGCCTGTCGGTCTCAAAGGCTATGCGATCGCGATACCGGGCGCCGCCAGCATCGTGCTCCAAGGAATCGGGCTGGCCACGGCGGCCTACGTCGGCTACAAGCTTTACGACGTCTCCGCCCTGTGGCTCCTCCCCAAAGTACCACTCACGCGCGACTACTACCACGACGGCGGCAACAGCGGCAAGGACAAGGGCAAAGGCAAGGGAAAAGCCAAAGCCAAGGATAAGGGCGATGGCAATGGCAAAGATGGCGCCGGCCCAAAGGCCTGGGCGCTCGTAACGGGCGCTTCGGCAGGAATCGGGCTCGGGATCGCGTCGGAGCTGGCCCTGCTCGGCTTCGGAGTGGTGCTGCTTGGCCATCGAGCCGATGAGCTGTCGGAAGCGGCGGACGCGATCCGGGCCGAGGTCGGCTTCTCCCCTTCCTCCTCTTCCGGCAGCGACAGCGGCAGCGACAGCGACGACGACGACGACGACGGCCGCAACCCGGTCCGGACCGTCGTGATGGACGCGAGCACGGCGACCTACGAAGACATGGAGCGGGCGCTGCTGGGCCCCGTCTTTGGCGCGCTCAACGTCACCATCCTCGTCAACAACCTGGGCGGGCAGCCGGCGCCCGTGAGGCCCATGTTCCGGCGCTTCGACGCGTACGAGCCCGCCGAGGTGGACGCCATCATCGACCTCAACGCGCGCTTCACGCTGCGGCTCACGCGCCTGGCGCTGCCGTCGCTCATGGCAACTGCCGCGGCCGCCTCGGATGGCGGAGGCGGCGGCCGCGCCCTGGTCGTCAACATGGCGTCGGCGGCGGGCTTGCTCGGCGTCCCCGGCATCGCGACCTACTCGGCCTGCAAGTCGTTCGTGCTGTGCTTCACTCGGACGCTGGCGGTCGAGATGAAGGCCGACGGCTTGGCCGTCGACGTCACGGCCCTGGTGCCGGGCGACGTCAGGTCGCAAAGCAACCCGGCGACGCCCGCGGCGCCCGACTCGAGGGAGTACGCGCGGGCGGTCGTGGCGAGGGCCGGGCGGGCGGCGAGGAGGGGGCAGAGGCAGCTGTCGCCCTGGTTTCAGCATGTCGTCGACATCCAGCTCATGGTGGCCCTGTTGCCGACGTGGCTTGCGGATCGTGCTTATATCGGTGCCATGAGGGCTAAGATCCATAGCGCTCGGCCGTAGGCGTTTCAGGACGGATTCGGGTTGGCATCGCAGTTTGTTGTCTACTTTTAATCAGTCTATTGCATTTCTTTTACCGTTCATAAACAGGTAGGAACGCACTTGGAAAAAAATGTGACAGATTCCTGTTTGGCTTTTGCTATGCCATTACCATCAACCTTTGTTCTCCTATCGACATAAATGTGCCCGAGCCAACCCCCGTCGGTCTGCTAGAACACAACGGAAGCTAAGGTTCTCCCTTATGGACGTGGTCTTGATCCACCAAGATCCCTAAGCCGCCTCACCAGCCGACTCAGCAGAGGCGTCTCTCGGCCGTTAGCGGAAGACTCGCTCTGCCGGCCGGGAACGGCTTTCGCCCCGCCGCTGCTTGGGGAATCGCAGGTCTGCTGCGTGGCCGGGTGCTCCGTCTGCACCGGGTTACAGCCCGGCAGACTCGGCAGGCCGGCGCCGAGCACCTGCTCCTTGAACTCCTGCTGCTTGGTGCACTTGTTCATCTTGGCCACGGGCTGCAGGTGACCCCTGAGCGCCGGGCAGTCTTCGGCGCCGTGGATATCGCCGCGGCAGCCGTTGATGGCGTCCTGCAACACCTTGGCGTCCCAGCCGTTCAGGAAGTCGCCGTGGTATCCGAACCCGGTCTGGTCGCCGTGCGAGAAGACGAAGGGCTGGTCCGAGCTCTCGGGCCCCCACTGGTCGTCGAAGCCGTCGGCGCGATAGACGATCTCGTAGAAGAGGTACATGATGCGGCGCGGGTGCGAGTCCGGGCAGACGCCGTTGTCCATGTCGGACGGGTAGGCGACGTGCGACGCGTGGTCGGCGCTGTCGACGTTGACGCCGTCCCAGCACGACGGAAACGACACCTGCACGCGCAGGCCCTGGGGGCACTTGCGGTTGGGCAGGAACGAGGTCAGGCCGTGGTCGCCGGCCGGCAGGCCCAGACAGGCGAAGGATACGGCGCGCGCGCGCAGCGTCGACTGCGCCTCCTTGTTGCCGACGTCGACCACCAGGCGGCGCGCCCACGGGTCGCCGGCCACCATGCGGAAGCCCGGCGGGAAGGCGGCGATGCCCTTGGCGTGGTCCGTGTCCCGCTCGTCTTCGCGCTGCAGGTAGTAGACGAGCATGCCGCCCGAGTTGGGGACCGAGGAGAAGCTGCCGTTCTGGTGGCGGAAGTAGAGGGCCGGCGCCCAGTAGTTGGACAGGTCGGCCGTGATGGCGCACGAGGTGCAGGTCGAGTTGAGGGCGTCCTCGTACGTCATGTTGGAAGAGAAGGCGTTGCCGCCCATGACGGTGTGAACGTGGCCCGAGGGGACTTTTCCCGGGCTGGCGATGGGGTCGACGCGGTCGACGACGACGGGGTTGCCGCAGTTGAGTACCCAAAATGCGGCGGCGGGTTGGAAGGTGGCAGCTGCCCAGCCGACCACGGCCAGCTTGGCAATGTGTAGTCTCATGCTGACTGGATATCGGGACCGTCGCCTTGATAGTGATGTTTACTAGGAGAAGGTTGCTTGGAGAAGTCTATGGCTACGATATTCCGAGTCCACATAGGGAACAAAGTGAGAGAGTGAAGGAATGGCAAGCCTAGTGGCGTCCTCCCAAAGGCACTGGGAAGGATACATGTGGTGGGTATGTATGTGGCGGCGCAAGCAAGCCAGTCAACAAAGGGCGAGACACCGAGGGAGGAGGAGGAGGCGAGGACGCAGACGAGACAAAGGCAAAGACAGCCCACATGGGGCCCAAGCGTGCCGGTAGGGACAAACAGAAGCTAGCAAACATGACTGCATGTTTTCTTTGACGAATGACCTCAGGGCCAACGTATGCTGGTTATGGTGGTTAGGTTGGTGGTTTGATGTTTGGTCTAGAGATCACATTCCAGTCCGGCTTTGTCTCCACACAGCCCTAGCGGCACACAGGACAGCACGCAAAAACACATACTATTGCTGGAAAAACCAGCGTTAGTGCAACGGCGACGATTTACATGCGGCATTCCCAGTCCCGGCATGGTGGGATATGTCGAACGGCGGCCCGGACAAGGCGCAAAAGCGACCAACAGGCGGCGCAGTTGGCAGCTGACACTGATCGCTGGCTTCTAGTGGGCGATTCTGCTGGTCGAACAGCTCCGAAATCTTCCAACCCCTCACTGTAGACATCGCGCGAGTCAGTCGAGCCGCGGTTTAGGAGTCAGGAAAAATGCTTCGTCAGCGGGGCAGCTAATTCCGAATCTCGCACCCATCTTTCCTCGACAACCTCCCCCAAACCTCCACCAGGCTGCTCGATGTGCGGGTTGGCACCGCCTGATGTTTGAACCGGCCTATGCCAGGCACGATTGCCGCCCTGACCCTGCTTAACCTTGGACGGGCAAAGGAAGATGAGCTTGCCCTGGCTGTCATCGCTGGTCATGGCCGACTTCGCCGAACATGACAGCCTGATGCTGGTCATCGATCACTTTTGGGATCTCCCCAGGTGACACTTTGGCACGGCGGGGCTGTCAAAGGAGCCCAGCCTTGGCACCCGTCACGCTCAACTCTTCCCGAAGCCTTTCTCCAGGCGCCGGCTAGGCGGCACTCCCCGATGGGGCTGCTCATCGCCAAAACCAAGGTTACCGCAGCCAGCCAAGCGTCGGATATCTCCCCCTTAGAGAGTTGGCACTGGCAACACTGGGATGGCCATGATTTCGTCTTTGCATAATTTTCTCTCCCTTTTCGCAGCTGCCCATCATGGGCTGTATTTATCTTGCCGCTCCAGCCTTCTCTCCGCCCTTCTTTTCAGATGCATCCAGACCATCCATATCATCCCCTTCGCTCGGGGATCCAGCTTGCCTCTCAGAGCTGCAGCTGTTCCGGCCGACAACACAGTAGATAGCCATGTTCTGGACACGCGTCGTCCTTGCATCGGCCGCCCTGGCCGTCCTCGGTTTCGCACAGGACGAGCCCAACGAGGGCAACCAATACACGACTGAGCCTCTGCCTAGCGTCAGGCCGTCTGGCGACTGCACACCCTTCCACATCTTTGTCGCCCGGGGCAGCGACGAGCCCTATCCAGGCCGCGCCCACAAGCTCTTGGCCCGGCTGTGCACCGACCCGGACGGCGAGCTCCACGGCGATGGCTGCGGCTACGAGGATATCATCTACCCTGCCAACTCCAGCGCCGATGGAAACGACGCCTGGTGTCTCTCGGCCACCGAGGGAGCCGAGGCCGGACAGCGGCAGATGACCGACTATGCCAAGAAGTGCCCCAACTCGAGCCTGTTGCTCGTTGGCTATTCGCAAGGCGCAGCAGTTGTTGGTGATATCCTCGGCGGCACGCGTGGTCCGATCTGGGAGTGTGTGCAACCGGAACGCCCTGGTCTCAGCCGGGCCGAGGTGCCAGGCTCCCATGGTACGACCTCCTCCCTTGCGTCTTTGGCATGCACGCTGACACCAAACCAACAAACAAGTCGCCGGGGTCCTGATGTTTGGTTCTGTCAAGCACACGGCCAACGAAACCTACAATGTGGGAGGAGGATCGAATCTGGACGGCGTCAAGGCACGCACAGGCGAACATCTTGAGGGCTTGCGCCAGTACACCAACATCACGCGCGACTACTGCAACTCGGGCGACCCCATCTGCGCCGTCGAGACTGAGGACGCCGAGCTTAAGCAGCACTGGAACTATTTCGAGCTTTACACCAACGAGACAACCGACTGGCTGGCATCCACCGTCCGCAAGAAGCGCGCCAAACAGCCTGCCAATGCCAAGCAGGAGTCAAGCGCCCCGCCGAGTATTATCCGCGGCGCCGCCATCTCCAAGGTCTTCTTGAACGCTCTAGGCGTCGGGGCCGTCTCCCTGGTTTCCACCGTCCTATGAACAGCTCCGTCTGTAGTTGCCATCTCGGCCTTCTTTACGATATTGACGAGTTCTATTCCCGTACATGCTACTGCCATCCCTCACCTTCCTTCCTTCGTTGTAATACTCCGAATACATTCCTAAACAACCGGTTCCCACCACTAGCCGTTCACCTTTTTTTTTTTTTTTTTTTTTTTTTCTGTGAAGCCCACGGTCAAACGGCCTTGCACCTTGTTGGCCAACAAAGGCAGTCTTCCGCTTCCCTGCCTCAATATTGCATGCACTTCACCGCGGCTGCCGGCATGTGTCACCTCGATTATGCCGATTATGCGGCTTCAGGCTCTCGACTACTACTTTTTGTCTTTCTTTGTGCGGTTGACTGCAGATCCGATCCCCTCCCCAAGCCACTTGTTCGCTACGACAGACCGGGCCCAATGTCGCTTTCACTCCTCGGACGTCTTCCGTCACCGGGCGAATCAAGATCCCAGGCAATATACTATCGCCATTCCACCGTCATGCGGGGCCTTTTTCCTCAACAATTTACAACTCGGACCCATGACCGAGATTCTGTGGACGGCCGGTCGTAAAGGAAGATCATTGCCCAAAATAGCCACGGCCTCCTCCAGGGTCTGGCCGGCACAGTCTCAACAAAGGGACGCGTGCAGGTGGCGGGGAGGATGCATGCTCGACATTCCCACTGGGTGGCACGGTGAGGGGGCAGCTTTGGCGGCAGACAGCGTCTGCCGGAGACAGGCAGGCGGTCAGATACAGGATTTGATAACGGGGTGTGCAAGAGCGCCCCCACCAGCCCCGGTCAGGAACATGTTCACTAGCCGAGCTTGTTGTCTTTCGGGATCGCTCGACGTTCCAAGGCTGTGGAATATGACAGGCGACATTCCGGCCCCACACGGCATCACCCATGGAGGATCTCCTCCCCCTTTGCACCGTTCCAGGATTATAAAGGTTAGTGTTTCCGCTTTTCATCCGAACACTCGCCAGAGTTCGCCCGAGTCTAAGTAGGTGACAGACAGGCATGATTCTCGGCCCACTGTCAGGTTTCGCGCTGACAGCGCCGTGGAGCCGGTGGGGAGCAGAGACCTTTTGATAGTGGGTTAAAATTTTCGCATGCAACCTACGCACGTAACCTCATAATCCTGGAACGGACGGTGCAGTACATATTCCCGTCGGGAAAACCAGGGATAATCCCTCGCTAACGTCAGCTTGCCGTCGCCAAGGCATTGACGAGGAACCGCGGGATACTTGGGCTACACGGTCCCTGGAGCAAAAAGTGCATGTCTAGCCGACCCGACCTTGGTCTCGGCCCTCCCATCGGGCTCCGGCTGGACGAGCTCCCCCCCGTCCATTCTGAAGGAGAGAGGACCAGGAGGCCCCGGAGCTCGGCTGTCCGCATCCGTGTCTCTCCACGCGGCTCTCGAGGGCCCGGTCGCACCGTCTTTGCCTCCTCAACACACTGGCTTCGCTTTCCTAATCGAGATATCATCTGCTTGGGGCACAGCAAAACACACGGTCACTCCTTCGCCCTCGTCGTCACATCCGGCCCCATCATCACAGCTGTGCCTCCCCGCCTAGAATCCTACACCTTTCTATCACGCGGTTATCGGTCAAGACATGCATGCCTTGCCCTCCGTTGCCTAACGTGCACGACAGTGTGACTAGGCAATGCCCTGTTATCGACTCACCGATTCGTCCCCTTTTTTTTGCCCCCCTCTCTCTGTCTCTGGCCGGATGTCCGGAAAGCGATGTCTCTCTATATAATGGCATACATGATTCGAACAGCTCCAATCAATGTTGCACCTCAGACCTCTTTCCATCTCACAATCCCTTTGACGACGCACACACTGGCGGTCTGTGCAGCCACAGCTTCACTCCTCCTCTCTCTTTCTCAGGCAGCCACATAAGACCTAGATCGAGGCAGTGCCATAGGAGCATATTTCAGCCATGGGAAGTCAACAGACAGCCGACGTGCCGGCCGACATCAATGTCCGGCTGGCCGATGAGCTCCGCGGCCGCACCATGGTCGTCCCCAACATGCTGAGCGACCTGCTGCAGGGCTGGCCCTCGGGCCGTGTGAACCCTCACTACGAGCGCCTGAAGCACGTCCTCGAAGGCATCCTAGACTGGTACTCACTACCCACGCCCTAGCTCTATAGCGTCTCATGCTCCAGTAACCGTTTCCTCCAAAGCCCCGTTGACTGACAGGCGTGGATCCTCGAACGACCCCTTTAACAGTTCTGTACCGCAAGCCTGGTTCAGAAAGAAGTTCATCGACAGCGACCTTGCTTTCTTTACGTCCGCGTGAGTCAAGTCCTCAGCCAGCTCTCGCGGGAAGAATGAAACCGTGCTCACGAACGCCTCACACGGCCCTCAGCTGGAACCCCGACGCAACCTGGGAGGACCTGTACACCATGGGCCTGCTCACAATCTGGGCCTTTATATGGGACGACACGTTCGACATGGGCGAGCTGGAGGTCGCGGGCGACTGGGACCGCGCCTGCATCTTTCGGGCCCAGACCCTCGCCTACTGCCGGTACTGGCTTGGTCTCGAGTCGGTCAGCGTCTCGGCGTCCGAGTTTCCGAACTGGGCGTCTCACACCACCCCGCTTCCTCCGCCGTCGTCGTTGTCGTCGCTGCCATCGTCGTCGCCATTGTCACCGCCCTGGCGCACATGCCGCCGCTTGCTGGACCGCGCGGCCTCGTGGCTCGGCTACCGGGCCCTGCCGCCGCCGGCGCCCAACGTGGCGTGCGCCATCTTCAAGGACCTGGGCGAGAGGCTGTGCGCGCAGTTCGACGAGAAGTGGCGCAGGCGCGTCTATTGCCAGATCGAGTACTACATCAACTCGACTGCAGAGGAGCAGCTGTTGCGCATCCGAGAGACCATGCCGACCTACGAGCACTACTTGAGAGTCAGGCATGGTACGACGGGGTTCCGTATGTTTGCGCTGATTGCAGAGTAAGTGAGCCCTCTACCCTCCGGCCGGATGCCTCTCCGACGTTTGATTTCGTCGTTCGGACAGTTCGGGCAGTCATGATCTGACGGGCTCTTATTACCACCTCAATAGGGCCGCGACGCGCACGGTTCTCCCGAGCACTCTAATTGACTCGCCCGAAATGAGTGTCATCATGGCCGAGGCGAACTTTATGATCATCATGTTAGACCGCCAGAGAGCCCTGTTCCTTAATTCCGGGAAGCGATATGGAAGTGACTAATAAGGGAGGTCTTGTTTCACATGGCAGAATGAATGACATCCTCTCGCTCAAGAAGGAAATGGTCCGTATCCACCCCACACACAGGACGAAGGCCGTTCGGAGAAAGAACAGGGGAAGAAAAAGAAAAGAAACTGACATAGGGACCCAACCATGCAACCAGGCCACCCTCGGCATGATCAACCTGGTGCCGGTCATGTACCACTACGGCAACACCAAGTCCCTGAACGCCATCGTCGAGTCTCTCACTTTGGATCTGACAGAGTCCCGGCTGCGCTTCGAGAAGGCTGCGAGCGCACTTACGCAGATGGCGGCCCGTGAAGAGGCTGGCATCAGCGGCAAGAGCGGGGCTCGCGACGTGCAGGATGAGCTTCGGCGGTATCTCGACGTGATGATGATCGCCGTCACTGGAACATGGGAACACACGTATGTCCACAGCGCCCCCACCTTTCTTTCCATGATATAACCGAGGCATGGGGCGGAGGATCCGTTGCGGATGATCCATTGCCATGGTTAAGCGCCCCGGTTGTGGAAGAGGACATGGTTGCTTGCGAGCCGGGGCAGTGGACCGACGCCCCATCCTTTTTTTATATCGGCTGCTGGGGCTTCGGGATCGGTGACGATGCTGACCTGTCTGACCGCACCGCAGGATGGCCGTCTCTCGATACAAGATACAAGAATACATCAAGCCGGACGGATCGCTCGTGATCACGCTCTGAAGCGCTGCTGGGCCATGCAGCAGCTACACGAATCGCTTCCAGGAGCGTGCCTACCTACGTGCATATGCATGGTGGCGTCGCCGGGGAACCAAGATGCACATGATGCGCTGCACTAGACTTTCTTGTTTCTATTTACAGCATCGTATTTCACTTCAAGCTCACCCAGTATTGTTATTTTACACGCAGAATAGTCAGGCGAGCCACCGACATAGGCCGAGAGGGCCGGGACAGAATCCCGAAGACCTGGTCCATCGCAGTGGGTCTTGGGAGGAGGAAAAGGAATCGGCATGGGGTGATGAGGAGTGGCAGGTGTAAATTAAAGGATCAATGTATACGTATACAAGGAGAAGCAAAAGGGCATCCCGACTCAGTCTCGTTTTTCGCCATCATCAGATTGTGCTGTAAATCGGCCCAGCCCAGCGTATCCTCCTATCTCGCACACATGTCGTTGCTGTCGCCACCAGCAATCAAATTGTTGCCGCCCAAGTGGGGTGTGACCGAGGGCGACACACAAACACACACACGCACGGAGATTTTCCGTCTCGACAGTTGCTCGCTTATTTCGCGCGGCGCAACGAGTGCAACCACTAGAGCTCGTCTGAGCCTCGCGGGGCGGGCAGTGCTGCGACCCGTCCCAGAGCTGAGCTGCCCAACGCAGGCCAAAAATAGAATCAATGAGCTCAAAGACCGCCACGGCCCAGCCCCTCCCTCTAGCTGATCTGCAGCAGCGCCGGGAGCAGGTGAGCTTGGTGGAAGCTGCTGGCGGTCTTTTTGATGCAATCACCGCTATTCCTTCCTCCTCCCGTCCACCCCCCACAGTTACACAAGACCACATAGCGATGGCGGTGCAAGACCGATAGCACCAAGGCGCTGACACACGCTGCAGCTGCAGCCGGGAAGCACACTCTTGTTCCCACGTGTCTTGGTCAAATTGGGCCGTTCCATGGGCGGAAGCGGGCGGTGTTCGAGAGGCGATCGCCTTGCTCTCGGTGCCTCGCGACCTTGTCCTTGGACCGCCGATAAATTAAAAAGCACGGCAAGCCGCCGTCACCCCATTCCCACCTTTGATGTCCGCCTGCTCGTATCATCCATCCCGATCAGAATCAGCTTTGCTCTGTCTTTTCCTCTTTCCGACCGACACCAACACCACCCACTCCGTCTTGGCACGGCAGCCCTTTTGGTGGAGCGGGGTCATCAAACCGTGAGAACCACCAGAGCTTGGATGACACCACCACTCCGACCGGCCAAAAATGTCCGGGCTCCGGCGCTCCAACTCGTCGGCCATCGGCAAGCTGTTCCTGAACGGCAAGTACTCGGACCTCGTCATACGATGCCAGGGCACGGATTTTCGAGTCCATAGAGCCATCGTCTGCCCGCAGTGCGCCTTCTTCGACGCGGCCTGCAGCGGAGGGTTTAGGGTGGGCAATCACTTCTTTTCTTCGTCGTCTCGTTGTTCCATACCTTGAACCTGGTCTTTCCCGACACACGGTGTGAACGAAATCGTGTGAATGCGCCTGGATGTGCTTTTCCTTTGATACACCCAGCACCTTTGGTTTTCCTTGTGTCCACTGTATGCATCCTTACCTACATTGACAACCACCTATCTCCACCCAAGCAAGGATGTCCAAAAAGAGGAGAAAAAAAATCGCTGTTGCTGATGTCCAAGCCCTAGCGGGCAGCCAGGAGGAATACGAGGGCGTCATCGAGCTCCCAGAAGACCACCCGGACATAGTGCAAAAGCTGCTCGAGTTCCTGTACACCGAGGACGTGGCCGACCCCAGATTTCTAGAGAGCTCGCCCACATCACCCGCCTCGCGGTCGAGCCCGCGCCTCGGGTTCCAGCTTGCCATTGCGGGACTACCCGCTGACGAGCACCACCACCAGGAACAGCAGGGATCGGCGGGGCACCTGCAGCAGCAGCAACAGCAACACTCGGCAAGAGGCCAACGGCACGCAAGAAGCTCCTCAGCCTCAGCCTCGGCGTCGTCGGCGTCCGCAGCACAACCATCGGCCACCAGCGACGACGCCATCGAGAGCCTGTACCTGTACATGCGCCTGTACGCCATCGCCGACAAGTACGACGTGCCCGGCCTGGCCGACCTGGCCGCGTCCCGCTGGGAGTGCGTGGTTCGCGGCCGTCGCGGCGGCGGGGGGTGGCGCGGCGTCGCCGACTGGGCGTCGGACCCGCGCGTGGCCGACGTGCTGCTGGAGCTGTTCGACTCGACGCACGACGACGGCCTCCGGAGCCTGGCCTGCGACCTCGTCGCCTCGTGCTACCCCGCCGCTAGGCGCAACGTCCGGCCCGTCATGATGGCGCACCCGGAGCTCGCGGTCGGCGTGCTGGATCGGGTGCTGGGGATCACCGATCAGCCGCCCGACATGGGGTTTTTGCCGCCTTGAGGATGGCGTTGGGTTGCTAATGGGCGGCAAGTTTTTATGTTGTTATCCGTTCGAGATCCTGGAAATTGTGGTAGACAAAGACCTGGAATAACAAAGGAGCTATCGGCCGACGGCATGGTTCCGCGAGTGCGAGGTCGTAAGCGCCCTCTCAACTATCCGCGCCGAAAGCCACAGGTAACCGAGAGGATAACTTGAATACACGCTCACAAACGGAGAATGCTGGTGTAAATAGAGGCAATCGTGGAAGAAGCGATGCTCGATTGATGCAGTGGAATAGTTGTACGACCATGTGAAGAAAACACATTACTGCACAGAGGCCTGCCACCCGGAACTGCCAAGCTCGAGGGCCCCCAACAGGATTCTTTGATAGCGGCTAAACAGGGGGTATATCGAGTTTGTATTACCTCTGGCTATTTTTTTTTTTTTCTTCTTAAATCATTAATCTTTCCAGACGATAGCACCGTCCCTGCTTTTTGCCGAGGTTGAACTGCCCAAACCCAATGGCAGCCCTAGCAGATCTTCCCGCCACTACCGTCGGTTATAATATTCAACCTGTGTGTTTCGAGGTCCATCGGCTTTTTTCTTGCTCCGGACCAGAACCCCCCTGCGTTCCCCCGTGGAGAATAGGCCGGTCACCGAGTAACGTCCATCAAAAGTCCGGGGATGGGCAGCCGGTGAAACTATTTGCTGAAGAGCTTTTTGTCACTTTGTTTTATTCGTGCCGGGCACTGTGGCAAGGGCCCGTGCATAGTAAAATTATGATCCCCATGGGGATGGCAGATCCGCAGGTGAACAAGTGGAAAACGTCACGATGCACTTTCGATTCGTTTATCATATGCGATTTTTAAAGGGAGGTACGTAGCCACGAAGCCCAAGACAACGATGCACCCATGTGCGACAAGATGAACATCACTCTGTTCTCCCGCCGATGGTCCGCTTTCGGTTCTAGCCGTGCCACGGAAGGCCGAAGTGGACCCACAAATTCGTGTCGGAATAACCGACGGCTACAGATGCAGTCGCGCGGAACTGCGTCAGTCTTGTCGGAGGACGATGCATCAGATACGGCCAAATATCGCAGGTAACAAGAAGAAATGGACGAGGGCGAAGATGATGGCTGGTTACACAGAAAGCATAACCTGCCATTGGAGGAGGGACCTCGGTGCGCGTCGGCGCCCAGGCCGTCTTGGCTGCTGGCCTTGCGATCTGAGTGGGCCAAGTGCATGCAATGCGTGAGATCGCTGGATGCGCTAGGCCCGGAACGGAATTCGTACGAATGATTCATTGTGATCAAAATGAATCATTGCTTGGATTTCCTAATACGGGTAGGAAAACGCTCGGGCCAAGCGCCAAGCCCCAAACCAAGGCTAACCAAAGCAGACTTCCGGCGCCAGGCGGTCCCTTGGTTTCGGCTCTCAGCACAGCCTCCCCAGGCCTCCTGTATAAAGAAGCCGGCTTGCCACCCCGCCTTGGGATCATCATTCTGATTGAATCCTCATCACCTCCCAAACTGGCCATCACGCGGCACTCCCCTCCCCCCAAGCGCCCAGTCCCAACACACTCTAGTGTGGGCCTCACTTAAACCGAGGCCCCTTCGCTGCCTTCGTGCCTCTCCCGGAGCACATCGTCGACGACAACAGTTGGCAATGTCTTACAACCGGGAGCTTGTCCTGGCTGCCGGCCTCAGGCAGTAACCGCGGCTTCTGCTACGATGAAAACCATCAGTCGACCGTGAACTTCGAGGACGGCGGTGACCTAACGTCATCGCTCTTCGATCTCTCTTCCTCCTCCTACCCGCATCCATTTGAAGATTCCGCCTGCGCCCCGCTCCTGCCAGACCTTCCCAACCCGACACTCGACTTCCTCGACCAGGCCCTTTGGGACCCGGCCGCTGCAACGTTGGATCCCGCGACCGTCTTCGCCTCGGTCCCGCCTGTTCCCGCCCTAGCTCTGCAAGGTCCCGACTCGTTCGGCGATGTGGAGACGACGCCTTCCCTTGCGTCGAGCGTCTCTTCGCTGAGTACGTGTGCTTCTCCTCCAATGTTTCTTGCCCCAACGCCCGGCTAACAAAAGACATCCGCAACGCAGGCCCGAAGGAGCCCCTTGGCGACAGCCTTTTGTTCGGCGACCTCGTCGTCGCGCCCTCGCCCGCTCGCAATGCCTCTTCCAGCCCCGCAGTGGTCGTCGCTGAGAAGCCCGGTGCCTCCTCTTCCGCCAAGACAAGCAAGAACAAGAATATGCCCCCCGCTCCCGCTATGTCCGTCTTTTCGGTGAAGACGGCCGGTGGTGGCAGGAAGCGGTCTCGGGAGCAGTCTACTGGTGATGGTGACGATGACGACGACGCGGCGCTGGCGGACAAGCGGCGACGCAACAACGCGGCGGCTGCAAAGTACCGCCAGAAGAAGCTCGACCGCATCTCGGAGCTCGAGGAGGCCGTCGCCGAAGTCTCCAAGGAGAGGGACGAGCTGAAGCTGCAGCTGGCCAGGAGGGACGAGGAGATCAGGATCCTGAGGGAGATGCTCATGACTAAGAAGTAGTTGGCTCTCTGCCGGTTCCTTGTTTAGCGTCAATTCATGTCTCCTTCATTCTGATATGCTCTTGCAAGTCCATAGTTGCTAGGCCGTCCAAGCCCGACTTGATGTTCCTCCGATCGCTCGAATGTACCACTCCAGGCAGCGACCAGTAATGAAGCCGCCCACTGTTCTGGATTTGACAAAGCCTTAAGCACCTCTCTGCGTGTTGCCTGCCATCCAACCTCCTCGTAGCGGCTTCTATCCCGATATGCCATTTCCCTTGGCGGTGCTATCTTCTATTGGCCATCAACCTGAGCTGCGACGATTGTTGTTGCCCTGATCTGGTACTGTTTTTCTCCTCGGCAATGTTGGACACGGCGGATCCCAAACTACACCATTGGTCGATCGGTACTCTCGAGACCGGTACTAGCGGCACAAATGTTCCTCCAGGAGGATTTTGGCAACAGGGGCACGCTTGGCCCCGGCGATCGTGACGAGAACAAGTACGTCTTTGGCCTCATCGGATCGCATATTGTCATCGCAGTCTTGCCACACAGCCAGTACGGCCCGAGCCCTGCCGCCACCGTCGCCGGAGATATGGTGAATACCTTCCGAAATGTGCGCGTCGGACTGATGGTCAGAATGGCGGGCGGCTGACGGCAACATCGCCCAGGTGGGTATCCAGCTCCTTTCCGCTATGTACCACACTGTCGGAATCAGGCCTACATCGCATCCAGCTTCCCATGACCAGCAGGTCCAAGGGAGGGTTTGTCGAGGAGATTCCTCCACTTATCGGCGACGACGGCCGCATTTTGCTTACCACCACACCCATAACGAACGCGCCGTTTACGCCGACGTCGCGGCCTACCCGGATCAACGCCCAACGTCAGGCTTCGAGCGATGGACAAGCGCCCTGGGCGGCGTTGGTGACCGACCTCGTTTTGCCCCGTTCACCTCCTGCGATGACGGCATGGATGACGTTGCTGAAGAAGTAATGGAGACAGCCTAGCATCCTTACAAATTTCAGGCAGCAGTGTCTCATGAGCTTCGTTTCGCGCCAAGATACCACAGGTATCCAGATTCAAACGGCGGTGCAAACGGCGATGCAAATGGCGGTGGAGGTCAGGCAGAAACTCCAGCTGAGCCTACCACGACAGCCAAACGGGCTACCAACATGCAAATACACACCCCGGCCAGCCAAGGCCAACAGCGGGCTGAACTGATGCAGAAAACAACCCTGACGAAGCAACCTGCGACATTCACCATGGAGGAATTCCTCGAAGCAAACCGAGACAGGTTCCAGGCCCTCATCGAGGGCTTCAAGCCCAAAGACGAAGGCCTTGCGAGCAAGAAGAGCAACAGCAGGACGACAGCTACCGACATCGTAGTCGTGGCGAGGGTCAGGCCGGTCTTGGACGAGGAAAAGGGTGCAGGTGCCCTGACTGCTGTGCTGCCTCGCCCCGGCCTACTTGGCACGATCGACTGCCATGAGCTCCGGAAGACGATCCGGGGCAGCCAGCTGGCGCTGAAGGTAAGGATCCATTCTCACTGCCCCCATTTTCCTCTCAATGAAAAAAAAAAGAACAGAGCTGTTCTAAATCTGCTCGTTGAACACTAGACGTCCACATTCAACGTCGACCAAGCTTTCGGTCCAAACGTCACCACCGACACCATCTACTCCTCGGTCGTCTAGCGGCTCGTGCCGTGGGCATGCTCTGGCGGAGTAGGCACGCTCTTCGCCCACGGCCAGACCAGCTCCGGCAAGACCTTCACGGTCAGCGGCCTGGAGCGGCTCGTCGCCAGCTCCTTGTTCGGCGGCGGCAGCGGCTCGGCGTACGACGAGCGCCGGATATTCGCGTCGGTCATCGAGCCGGCCGGCAACAACGCGCACGACCTCCTCAACGCACGCCGCCCTGTGACGGTCCTCACCGACTCGTTCGGCGAGACGCAGGTGGCGGGCTCGCTAGAGATGCGGGTCTGCACGGACTGTGAGCTGCTCGCCTTCATCGACATTGCGGCCGGGCTGCGGGCCACGGAGCCCACGCTGCGCAACGACACCTCGAGCCGGTCGCACGCCGTCTGCCGCATCCGCATCCGGGTGCGGACGGCGGCGCTGGGCGGGGCCGTCGGCGAGATCGGCGCCGAAGACGGCCTGCTGTGCCTCGTCGACCTGGCCAGGTCCGAGGCGGCGCGCGACGTGTCGGCGCATGGGGCGGACCGCATGCGCGAGGCGCGTCGTTATCCCGCGTGCCTTCTCTCGGCGGCGGCGGCGGCCGGAAAGCCGTACGTGCCGTTCCGCCAGAGCACCCTCACCAAGATGCTCCGGCACGTCTTCGACCCCGACAGCGGACGCAGCTGCAGGACCGTCGTGGTGGCGTGCGTCAATCCCGGCGTCGCCGACATCGCCGCCACCAGGAACACGCTGAGGTACGCCGAGATGCTCAAGGTTGTGGTGCCCTCGTCGGGTCCAGGCCCTACGACCCGCGCGTGCCTGCGACGTGGAGCAATGCGCAGCTCCGCGGGTGGATTCTATCCAGTGTAAGTGTGCTAGAGGCCGAATGTTGTGTTCTCTTCTGGATTGGTTTAAATGGAAAACCACAACGTTGACTTTGAGTTATCACCCCGGAAAAAAAAAGTCTGGCTCTCCTGCGGTCGACGCAGAGGCCCTTGCCCCGTCCGAGACCGGCTCTCAGCTTCTCCGACTCTCCATCCCCGAGTTTCCTCCGCCGATGCCTTTTCACCCCTGGCGTCCGTATGGGTCAGGCGCGTGCGTTCCAGTCCAAGTTCTGGCAGCTGCACGTCACGCCGTGGAGGGCACCCGCATCGCAGCAGCAGTCTCAGCCGTCCACCTCGGCCGAGACAGAGGCAACCAGCGGTGACACTAGTGGATACTCATGCAGGGCCGTCTGGCTCCCGGGCAGCCTGGCTCTGCCCTTCCAGGAGCACATCAGGCCTGGCATGGTGGTGCGCTGGGAGCCGGATGAGTACTCCCGGCTCTACTCCCAGCACTACATACCCCGCCAGCAGAACCTGGCGATGGTGCTCTGCCCCCAGTTTGCGCTGGTGCCAGGAGTGCAGGACGCCTCTGGTAACGAGGTGTTCCCGGCCGCAGGCGGCGCGAGTGGAGGAAAGTCCCGTGACTACCTGTGCGCGCTGGTGCTTCCAGCCATGATGTCTGGCTCATACGAGGTGAGAATGTGGCAGCAGGTCGTGGTGCCTGTTGAGTGGATGAAAGAAGAGGTTATTCTAGAGTACAACCATGCCACCCGCTACTACTACATGAGCGCGTGAGGGTGGTGGATTGGGCATGGGCTGGGTTCAGGGACCATGTTTTGTGTCTTTTCTCGGCGCCATTTTAACACCCAAAAGGCCACTATGAGACCGTGATGAATTCACAGAGAGGAGTAGAAACAGGCACCCATGGTACAAGGTACAGGAAACAGGAGATGAGAGCTTGTCGGTTTTTGTGGGGGTTCCTACTGGTGTGCCGTGTCCTGGCAGACATGAAATCCTCGGCTTTGCTAGGGATATGGTCGCACTTTGGTCGTCGTCAGATTTGACACGGCCCAAATGTGTTTATACCTGTTTGAGTTCTGGGGATTCCGTCGTAACCAAGCTCAAGAAAAAAATAAAAATAAAAAGGGGGGCGTGGCGTCGCATTTCGGCAGCCGTGTTCCGCACCAAACCCGAAAAGCGCCAAGCTCCGGGGCGAGGTCTTCCACATTGCCCGATTCATCGCTGGGTGTACCGGCGGTTTCGGGTCACCAGCCGACTCGGGCCCTCCCCGTCGTCGGCGGGCCAGTGCCCACGCGATCCATTTGATGGCTTAGCAGTCAGGCTCACCAAACTTACCAATCCAGAGCCCACCTATTCGTTCCATTGATCACATTATCACCCTTGGGCAATATCAGCACCCCCCCCTTTCCAGCGTAGCATTTGCTAGGGAACACAAGGGCTGCTTCCGTCCTGGGGTGCAGGATCCCGATCCACGGTTTGCAAGCTAACTTCAACCCGGATGTCACGCGTATGTCTTCGCCCCGCTGCTTGCTCTGACTACATGTGGGTTGAACGGGGCTCCCCGGGGACCGGTTGACCGCATTACCTCATTGAGCAGGTCGGTTGCAGAGCGAGGGACGTCGTATGGGACGGCGAGACTGCATGTCGTTGGCGTCATATGCTTGCTCCCTCGGATAGAGTGTAACGGGAGCCTCGAAAAGGGTGCTTTTTTTTCAGCAGGGCATCCATGGCATGGAGTGGGTGGGATGATGGCGCGGGCGGGGTACCTCAAGTGGTGATATAAAAAGACCAGACGCGAGACTTGCATTCTCGCCCTGAGCATGCCACCACCTGTCGAGAAAGTGGTGAAAGCACAGTCTTCCCCATCCTACAGCAGCAGCAGCAGCATGAGGTCATCACTCGAAACCCTCCTCGCAGTAGCCCTGGCGGCCTGGAACGTGGCCGGGCACGCCACGTTCCAACAGCTGTGGGTGGGAGGCGTCGACTATGGGTCCCAGTGCGCCCGCCTGCCGCTCAGCAACTCGCCCGTCACGGATGTCATGTCGAACGACATGCGGTGCAACGCCAACTCCGGACCCGTGAGGCGCAAGTGCCCGGTGCCCGCCGGCAGCACCGTCACCGTCGAGATGCACCAGCAGAACGGCGAGAGGTCCTGCTCCAACGAGGCCATCGGCGGCGCCCACTACGGCCCCGTCGCCGTCTACCTCAGCAAGGTGTCCGACGCCACCACGGCCGACGGCTCGACCGGCTGGTTCAAGATCTTCGAGGACGGCTGGGCCAAGAAGTCCGGCAGCTCGTCGGGAGACAGCGACTACTGGGGGACCAAGGACTTGAACACGTAAGTGCGAGCGGAGCAGCCCGTTGCCGTGCCTAGAAGGAGACTGAGCCAAGAAAACACAACAACAAAAACAGCTGCTGCGGCAAGATGAACGTCCCCATCCCATCCTCCATCGCGACGGGCGACTACCTCCTCCGGGCCGAGGCGCTGGCGCTGCACGCGGCCCAGAGCCCGGGCAACGGCCAGTTCTACATGACGTGCTTCCAGATCAGCATCACCGGCTCGGGCGGCTCGGCCAGCCCGCCGACGGTGAAGATCCCAGGCTTCATGAACGCGTCCCACCCAGGCGTCTACGTCGACATCCACCGCTCCATGTCGTCCTACGCCACCCCGGGTCCCGCCGTCTGGTCTGGCGGCGTGACCAGGCAGCCCGGCGGCACCTGCACCGGCTGCGAGAGCACCTGCAAGGCAGGGTCCGGCCCCTCGGGTACCGCGCCCGAAACTCCGGCCCCAACCGACGGAGGTGGTGGTGGTGGCGGCGGTGGTGGTACACCGCCACCCTGCACGGTTGCCAAGTATGGACAGTGTGGTGGCCAGGGCTACACGGGATGCACAAACTGCCAGACGGGATCGACCTGTAAAGGCGTCTCTGCCCCTTATTACTACCAATGTGCCTGAGCCGGTGTTTTTGGGAAAAAATAAGGCCTGTCGAGGCTGGAAAGGTTTTAGGTGTTTTTTTTTCTTCAGAGTAGCATTGCTGAGGGCAAATGGCCAACGGCAGAAAATTGAATACAAATACGGACCACCCATTGTTGTTCCAAGGATATATATGTGCTGGCAGACCTAGCCCCGGGCCCTGAGGCCGGCAACGAATCACATTGACATTCCCACAAGCGTTCCGAAGTCGACAATCCTTCCGTTTTCCATGATCACAATCTTGTTTTATCCGGGAACCGCCTCGAGCCGGTGGTCCGCAGTGGTGACGGTCCTATCCTGCAGACGCGCCGTGGCCATCTCCTTGATCTTCGGTTCTGCCTCGCGACTCACGCTAGGGAGGCGGTTTGGAGTTGGTTATCATCCTTTGTTGGTTCACGCAAAACTAAGCGAAACGAATGAAGATAACCCGGCCTGAATGGGAATGCCTTTGTCCGGGCGTTCAAAAATGACAAGTTCCTTCCACTTCCAACAAGGCCCGAGGCGTAACCGGGGAGGGCGGTGATGTCCTCGAGGGCACAGTCCCGCAAGACCCTGCCGTGAAGAGAATCCAACTCTTTTTTCATGTGCCTCGAAGCCCTTGTCCAGCAAGGATTTTCTTTCCCGAAACATTCTCCAGCCAGGGCGCTTGGCGGAAATAGCCCTCGGAGCTACTCGGACATTGCGGTGCTGCTGTGCGACCTCACTCAAAGTCCTTTCAGCAGCAAGCCCTTACTGCGTTCCCACTCCTCTCCAGGCGCGCCCGGCCGAAGGATCCATTATTCAGTGCATAATGCGGGTGCCAGCTGGTTGAGCCTCCGACATCTCGGTCACGGTCGATACAGTGGAAGGATATCTAGGTACTCTTGAACGCGTGCGAAACGACCGTTGTCGCAGGCAAGGCCAGATATGATCCGGAGAAGGCTGATAAAGGGTTCGACAGTAGAGTTATAAGGATGAGGACTTAAAGATCCCACTGCCCCCGCCCTACGCGGCGGGGTGGCGCCGAGGAGGAGTGGCGCCGCCGAAGTTGACGTCGTTTACGCTCTCGGGGTAGCCGGTACGGATTGCCTGCGACGGAGATCGCTTTCTGAGGTGGCGTAGTGAAAAAAAAAAAGAGTAGAATACTAACGGAAAATGACAACCAGAAAAACTCTCTGACGAGGCGGCCGGGCAATCACCACTTCGTGCTGGTGAATATGTCCAGTGGCCGAGGTAACCCTAGCGTCTACTCCAAGCATCTTCACGGCTTTGAGAGAGCCCGGCATCGTCTTGTTCGTTCCTAGAGCCATCTATCCTAATGCATGATGTGCGGAGGGCGCCGTGGATCACGAAAGCTAACTGTTTCGCAGAGACGGCGCGCCGATTGGGCCAGACCGTTATCGACGGGCGCATCATGGGGGTTCCCAGGTGCCACAGTAACCAGATACGGGGAAACCGTACGCAAAGGACAGGCACGATGAATGTATTTTGAGGCGCCATATGAGCGTCAATATATATGTCTTTGATGCGAATGCTGGCTCATCGCAAGCAGTACGTTTCCTTGTATTTAATTGTATGTTGTCTTACCACACACGACTAGACAATCCCGAAAACACCCACAAGACACTAGGTAGGTATTTATGTACCTATCGGCATCTCAGTTAGAGCTGCAACGCTAGGACTGCTTAACATACTAGAGAAATACAAGGTGGCGGCCGGGTAGCTTATCAGATAATTAAGGGAACCTTTGGTTACCTTGGTTCGTCTATCTAGAACGACCACCCTGCGCCGAAGGGTTGGTGTTTTCGGTTGCGTCATGTGGAGGGGAAAAAAAAAAAAACAATAGCTTGCGCCCCATTTCCTGACTGGACCGTCATCGGTTGCAAATTTATCCGAAACCGCTCGGTACATCCGCATCTTGGAGCGAGCACCAGATAAATTTCCGGTCCCAGCGACAAAACTGGCTAAAACTGGACCGACCCCAGTTCGGCGTTCGACGTTATTTAACCTCGGGCAAAATGGCAAGGCCACCAACAGGACAGGGCCTCTTTCCTACATAAGCGGTGGCATGTTCTGCCTAATCCGACGGCAGCCGGTGGTGCTGTAAACTCATCCGTCTCCTCTCTGACAGCTGTTGGGCCCCAGGGCGAGCCACTGAGATCCCTTCAACTTTGTCCATTCCGAGCTTGCTCCCCCTATTCTATTCGCCATGCCTATCCGAGGCGATTTGTCGTTGGACCCGGCCAAGTTCCTCCCAGCGAATGCGACGGATGCTATGCGAGGGCTCGCCCAGGCCCTGAAGGATGGGTCGGCACCGTGGCCTGCAACGACGCCTCACCCCGCAGCCAGCGAGGTGGAGATACCCTCTCGCGAGGAGGGGCGGACGGTGCCGGTTCGAGTCCTGCGGCCCGACAATGGAAAGCCGAGCAAAGGCGTCTTCCTGCACATTCATGGCGGAGGGTGGACGGCTTTCACCCATCGGGAGTGAGTAACGTGCATGCCTGTGAAGATTGAGTGCGCATTATGTTTGTATGAGGGTTACGATGCTGGAGGGACATTTTGGAGCCTGCTCCTCTGTGCCCCGGGCGAATTGGCCATGATTCCCTGCAGGGCACCGAATTCAGGCGGGGCAGAGCGGCTCGGTCACCGAAGAGCGAGCTGGGCTCGGTCACTGGAGCGTCCTTTCCATCATGGACACAGTCAGCGCTAACCGGACCTTACCTCTCACCGGATAGCTTCGACGAGAAGCTCCTAGCCTGCGCCAACGGTGTCCAGATGACTGTCCTCTCGGTGGGCTATCGACTAGCCCCGGCCCATCGATACCCAGCTGCGGTGCACGACTGCATTGACGTGGCGGAATATCTCGTCAGCGACGCCGGCCAGCTCAAGTTCGGCGGAGAGGTCCTCAAGGCCATCGGCGGCGAGTCGGCAGGGGGCCACTTGGCGGCTTTGACCGGCCTACACCTGGCCAAGGCTAGACCGCAGGCCGCTGCGAAGTTGGCTGGTCTGGTGCTGGTCTACGGATGTTTTGACCTGAGCCTCAGCACACCCTCCATGGTCACCAACGTACCCGGGTCCACGGCGCTGGTCGATCGGGACAACATGAAGGCTTGTGTTGAAGGCTTCCTGCCGCCGTCCCTGGCAACGCCTGAGCAGAGACGCGCGTCGGACGTATCGCCCCTGTACGAAGACCTGTCGGGCGTGGCGGCCAACATGCCCGGCGGGAAGCTGCCGCCGGCGCTCTTCATCTGCGGAACTGCAGACCCGCTCCTCGACGATACCGTGTTGATGAGCTCCAAGTGGATGGCGACTGGCAGCGATGCTATGGTGAAGATCTACCCCGGTGCTCCGCACGGGTTCGACATATTCCCTGGTGTTGTGAAGGAAGCAGGCGAGGCCCTGGAGACCGTATATCAGTTCTTGTTGGAGCGAGTTTAGGGTGTAGGATGCTGGCGTCATTGAAGGTTGGGTGCGAGAGGCGGCGCCGTTCATTGTTGATTGTCGAAGAAATGTGTGTTGAACAACGGATCAACTTTGTTAAGCGAGTTGAGTAGCATCAAGCTTGAGGTCGATGAATGTTAAAATGGGACTCGCCTTAAGCGTCGATTCGATCATCGGTGGTCTCATGGCATGTTAAAGCCCTCAGAACGGGCAATGAAGGGCCTCAGGGCAGCCGGGCGAATGTGAAGAAGAGGAAAGGCGGGGAAATATAGGCACACAGGTACGAATTGCCTTTCCGCCCGACGAGGCCGGGTCGGGTGCACCTAGCGTTGATGGCGCCATCGTTGCCCGGTTTGTATGAGGGAGAAGGACGCCCGCATTCATTAAGTACGCGAGCTGCTCCTGCGGCTGCTAGTCCTCGACACATCATCCATCCCTCACGCACGGCTGTCAATTCCCAGGGCAGGTGCTTGGCTGTCCTCAGCCGTCAGGCCGCAGTTGGTCGGGCGCTGTGGAACCCGAAGTCCTCCTTCTTTAGGCCCTGGTCACGTGGACGTGGGCTGATCTGTTGGTGGTGGTGGGCAGAATTCATTTTCGCCTTCACTCTGTGGCGATATCATCTTTGCGCGAATACCCTCGACCAGCCGATCGTCCAAGCCCAAGGTACGATGCTGTCCTATCAGACATTCAAGAACTCACGCTCGTCCGTAATTCGTGTGGTGCTGACACGCACGCGAGCCCCAGTCAACCAGTCCATTCTCGTAACTCACCTGGGGACGGCTTACCGCCGCGCGTTCGGAAGAAAGCTCTAGGCAGGGAGGCAGCCATCCACTAGGTGGGCCATCTCGCCGCCAGCTGGGACGGTGCCTTCTCTTCATTGATGCTGTGCAGTCGAGGCCCAACCATAAAACGCGTAGAGAGCGCTCTACGCGGGAAGGAACATAGGAAGCAATTTGATCCTCAAAGGTCTGGCCGCTGTCAGACCTGCCCCGCTGCTCCCGACAGCCCTGATTAAGAGGGGCTCGACACACAGCACACCATGGCGTCCTCGATGGCCGCATCCGCCCGCTCACGGCTGGCAAAGCTCGACGAGGAGGCTGAAGACGCCTACGTGCTGCTGGCTGAGACCAGCAAAGAGAGCCAAACACCCTTGGCTCACGATTCGAAAGAGCTGCTGGAAAGCCTCGAGCGCATGTCCGTTGCCATCAGGCTTCTCTCTCTCCGCCTACGCACGCTGGACCACCCCGAACGAGAAGTTCCCCCGCCACCGGGCCCTTATGACCTCGGCCGCCTGGCGGCCTGCCAGGAGACGCTCTCTGGCCTGGTCCAGGCGCTGAGAATCAGGACTTCTAGCTCCATCGACCCTGACCACGTCGCACGTGCCCACTGGATCGTTGAAAACACCCTGACCAATCTCCAGATCGCCCTCCAGCTTTCTCGCTATTCGCTCGTGCTGGGGATCCTCTCCGGTAGGCCTCAGGCTCCACCCGCCCGGCGACCATCGGCGATTACGTTTCCCGCCTTCATCACGATACGCGTTCCAGAACAGTCGAAGCCGGGGCATCGCATCCTCGACGCCCTTTGCGGCACCGACCACAGCACTGCTAGGGCTTTGGAACTCCTCGACTCGAGATGTCCTGGCACGACCGAGTGGATCTTTACCGCCCACAGCGGCGTGAAGGATTGGATGCAGGGGATGCATCCGCTTCTTCATCTTTCAGGGTCTCCAGGATGTGGCAAATCCGTTATTGCGGCCGCCATCGTCAACCAACTGGCCCAGAAGGCCACGACACCAACCTCGTCCCTCTGCTACTTCCTCGTCGACCCCCGCATGCCAGGCAACCTAACAGCTATTCTGGGTACTCTACTGGCGCAGGTCATGGCTCAAAGTCTGCAGGCTTACTCGGTGGCGGAGGCGCTTTTCGCGATGCCCGAAGAGGAGAGCGACAGCCCAACCACAAGGGCGTTGCGGTTTCATCAAAATCCGCTGGATGGTGAGACCACCCGCTGGGTGCACTACAAGGACCCCCAAGTGCTCGCAGAGATATTGAGAGCTGCCATGCGATCGTTCTCCAAAAATTACGTCGTCATCGACGGGATCGATCACCTTTCACCCGAGGACCAGAACAAACTCGTCGGGCTGCTCTGCACTCTTGATTGGGCACACACACAGATTCTGATTATGAGCCGCCCCATCGAGCTGGAAGTAATCAACAGTCAGGATCGCGTCGCCCAGGAGTGGGAATACAACTGCTGCCCTGTCTCAGCCTCCTCTGACGATCTACGCATATTCATCAAGAAAACCGCAGACAAACTGGCGCTTCAACAGTTGTCAGGACAGGCTTTACCACAGCCTTTGCGTTCTGAATTTCTGGACGCAACAGCTGATTCTCTGGCCGAAAGTCAAAAGTACGTTATGCCCCCTACTTCGGCCCTGCTCCGTACAGCTCGCGGAGCCTGAGTTTGTGCTGATGGTCACTCTGTCTCAGCTTTCAATACGTTCAATATCAGCTTTGGTACCTTCAAATTCAAGATTCAGCTGAGGGCCAATCCCCGTGCAAATTGCCACTTCCCCAGAGCAACTCCTGGGATTTGACCTATGCAGCAATGATGGACGCAATTGTCGAGCGTGAGATCAAATTCAAAGGGCAACATTCCAAATCCTCCGCATCTGAAACCTCCAACGTCCGCTCCGTCTTCGAAAACGTCCTTTCTTGGTTTCTATTGTCTGCGCACACAACACCAGGCCACTTCACAGGATTCGCTTTTTCAAAGAGGAGCTTTTTCGAGGCCGTGTCACTCGCCTTGGCACCTGATGCAGATACTTTGCAGGCTCTGGAGCCAGCGAGTGATCTCGAGGCTCGCTTTGGCTTCTATTTCGATGCCTTCCTGGTTGAGAAGACGACAACTGTACCCCTGGGGCTGGCGGGGCTGGGAACTTCCAAAACATCTGCATCAGTCACACAATACTCCCACCGCCATTGGACCTTCATCGAGTATCTGATAACTCTTGGGCACGGGGCCTTGCCGAATATGAGCTTGCAGAAAGCCAGCACCTCACTAGCACTCGCGGCCCTTCGATACGTGGGCTTCGCCGAATTCAAACAGCCTGTGGGGGAGCTCAAGCTGCTGCAAAAACAAGCATACGAGCGACGGATCCACCACCCATTCTACAGCCTGGCTGCAGGGTGGTTGCCTGAGATGCTGAAGGAAGCCGACTGTACCCAGTTGACGTCTCACCTCCTGAACTTGTTCGATCCCACAAACCGAGACAGCTACATCACAGTCTTCCTCGAATATGTCGACCATCACTTCCCATGGGTGTACGAACTTACGAGCCTGTCCCACACGCCAGGTGCTCTAGTAGAGCTAGTGGAAGAACTGGCAACGGGCCGTCTAAGCGCGTTTCACATCGCCGTAACCCTCGGTCTCCCAGATGTTTGCCGCCGCATCACCAGTGTCTGCAGGAAGTCTGATGTGGCAGCCGTTCTCGACACCACTACCACCTATGGATCTCCCTTAGCCCTCGCCCTTCTGGGACCAAAAGCTTTTGCCATTAGCGACTCTGAGACGTGGCGGGACTTTTTCGTGCCATTGAGGTGGGGACAAACCTCAGTCTCCAGCATAGACGTGCGAGGGACCGTCTTCTATCTCCTGGAACAGCGTGCCAGCTGCTCAAGCAAATGCCCCCCTCGCGCAGGAGAGGGCCTCTCCTCCTTGGGGCCAAGTGCACTTATGCGATGCGCCTTCCTTAATGATGCAGATTTGTTCATTTACCTGATGAAGGCCGCTAAGGTTCGGCCTCCCATAAGGCTGGACTCGACCTTCATCCAGGTTCTCAACGACATCTTCTTCCCTGACCACGGTGGTCACGCCACGCCGGCAGTGCTGTATAACACACTGGCTCGGTATCAATTGCGGTCCTTGTCGCCAGACTCGCGGGTATTTCTCGACAAGATCTGCGAGTACGTGATGGACAGGCAGATAGACCTTGTGCTAAACCCTCCGGAACCTCGGGAGAATTCCGAGTCCGAGGAAGAGGATCCAGACTTGCTGCTTGCCGCTGTATGGAACTGCTCCTTCAGGTACGGGCTGGCATGTGCAAGATTTCCACAGGAGCCCGGGGACCCTGAGGCTGCTCGGCGACCCATCGACTGCAGCGATCAGCAGTACTCCAAGCTTCGAGAGAGAAATCTGCGGGAATTTCAGCCATACCAGATGCTCCGCCTCATGCAGGACCCGCGGTGGGATGTGAATCAGCCGTTGGAGAACCGAGGCTCGGAGACGAGGGATGAAAACGCCGGGCAGACTGCCCTTCACGTCACGGTGGAAAACGAGGGAGAAGTGGCCTACATGTTGGCCAAGCTCCTGATCCGGTCTGGAGCCAATGTCGCCGCAAGGGACGCCCGTGGGAGAACTCCTCCGCACGTGGCCGAAGGCGAACGCATGCTGAAACTCCTTCTCGACAATGGAGCGGAATCGCAGGCCCAGGACTCTAACGGCCGGACAGTCTGGCACGTCGCCGCGGCGAACAACGACGTCAGGACGCTTCGAGAGCTTGTCAAGTGGCAGTGAGTTTTAAGTGTCGACAACCCCCTGATGACTTGACCTGTCGTCGACTGCTAACTAACCCAACCGGGACCCCAATGAATAGCCGGCCGGAATCGGAGATGCTGGTAGAGGCCTTACGTTGCGTGACGAAACAGGGACGCACGCCTCTGGCCGAGGCAATCGCCTTCTTCCACGAGCGGCCCCGATGGGTCAATGTCCAATCCCCCGAGTTGGTGGATCACGCCGCCGCGGACGTGATACTACCGCTCTGCAAGGGCGACCGTTTGACCTTCCAGAGCGATGTCCCGCTCGTCCACCTCGCCGCCGAATGGGGCCGCGACACCCTTCTTATGGCCCTCGACGAGGCCGGGGCTATTGAGCGCGGCGTGCTGACTACCGGGAACGAGACGCCATTCCACTTCCTCAGCGTGGGGGCGTCCCAGTCTTTTACCGAAACGCTAGGTCGCGTTTACGGGACAGAATCGCTGACGGTGCTGTCATCATCCGGCAAATCCGCCGCCGAGGCATTCATGGACCGACTCGTCGAGCTGGCCCCTCCCAGCGGCGATGCTTCCAATCCACGACCCCAGGCGGCTGAGCAGCAGCAGGTTGATGCCGCTGTCTTCCGGACCCTTCTTGTCCCCGCTGTCGTTCGGTCCAAGGACAGTGAAGGGCGGACGTTTTGGGAGAGGTTCTGCTACAATATCCTTGTAGTCTGTAGGTTGTCCCTTACTCCCTTCCTCTTGGATTCTCATCACAGACTGGCCAGGTCACTTGCGTTTAGCCGGTCTATATGTGATACTGATGTACACGACATGCAAATGAGGTCAAAGACTGTCACACATTTCGCGAGGCACAAAGTGCGGCAGTCGATACTTTGTTTCGGTTCATTGAGGTATTAAACGAGACGGACGCGATCAAGTTCCACGAAGAGCAAACTCAGGCGACGGCCTTCCTTCCACTCGCCCAGGCCGTGTGGACAAAATCCAAATTCATTCCACCATGGTTTTCTATACCCTGCGTGGCCGTGCTGCTAAAGACAGGCAAGCTTGGCGCAGCTGGGACCGACGAAAATATCATCTTGACGCTGAAATGGGCTATCTCGAGCAGCAAATCGAGACTCATGGAGCTCCTGCTACAGCGGGGGGCGAGCGTACACGCACCTGCCAGGGGCCACTCCGTCCTCGAGGAGTTTCACAGATACGACATGCCCATGTTCCAAGTAGTGCTTCAGCACGCTGAAAAAGACAAGCTCAACACGCTGAATAAACACGGCAGAGCGCCGATCCACAACCTGGTCGGCGAGCTCGATGCGAGCGACAGGAGAGGCAGCGGGACCACGGGCCGCTCGGCCAAGATCACCGCCCTTGTGAACGCGGGTGCGAACGTCGACCTGCTGACTGATGATCGAATGAGCCCCGTCATCCTTGCCGCAATGAAGAGCAACCAAGAGAGTGCCAAGACTCTGCTGGACCTGGGCGCCGACACGTCGATAACGCTGCCCGATGGCCTCGACATCTCCCTAGCAGCCTCCTCTCGAGGATGCGTCCAGATTCTCCGCAAGCTGATGAGCCTCAAGGATTTCCCGGCCCACGGCTGGGCCAGGAGATTTTCCATCACCGTATCCCTAGCCAAGGAAGCCTGGAAGAAGCGCATCTATCAGGGCTGTAACGCACTTCACATTGCGGCCCTCAACTGCCAGGTTGGGTCACTGCGGTTCTATCTGGAGGAGAAGCTGATCCCGATCGGAGATCCGTGCTTCGACCACAGGATGACGGCACTGCACTTTGCGGCTATAGGCGGTGCCAGTGACGCAATCCGCTATCTGGTTGCGCAGGGAGCCGATCTCAACGCACGCGATGTTACGGGCCTCACACCCTTGCATGTCGGCGTCCAGGCTAGACACCCGGACTCGGTTAGGACCCTGCTCCAACTCGGTGCCGACAAGACGCTGCGAGATCGCGAGGGGAGGACGCCGCTGCTCCTGGCGATCCAGTGGAACGTGCACCTCTGCTATAATCTGCTCAAAGAGGATCCGCAAGCCAGTGACAGCGTGGACTCCAAGCAGTCGACAGAGGGCCAAGTCAGCTCCCCGGTGCGGACGATCAAGGGCATGAGACACCTGGCTGAGGCCCTAGAAAACTCGGTCATGACGGGGGACATGAACGCGCTGTCGTTCGTCCTCAAGGACGGCTGCCCCGCAGACTCGACGATGCCTTCGTGCGGAGAGTGCAGCGCGCTGGGCCTGGCGGTGTGGGCGGCTAAGCACCATGTCACCAATTACCTGCTGGGCAAGGGAGCCAAGCGCTTCACCATGCGCTGCCAGAAGCACACCTTCGCCGGGGTCAGCGCTCTGTTCCAGGCCGCGGGCCCTCGACCGCCGGTGCCGCCCCGGTCTCAGGTGCTGCAGAACTGCCTCAAGCCCCTCCTGAACGTGGCGCTCAGAGACGGGATCAACTGGTTCAACTCACACTTTACACCGCTGCACATCGCCGTGCAGCAGACAAATCCGACTGCCGTAACTGTAGTTTTGAAGCATCTTGCGTCGAACTCCGCTGCTTACCGGTAAGTGGGCATATCCGCGGGCAGTTGAGAGTTGGGCGCAGGGGATTACTTGTAAATATACTAACCGCTCGCGTCGCTTATTCTGTAGCAAATGGCTTCCTGCGGTCTTGCCTTCAGGCCCAAGCCCAAGGCTTCCAGCTGCCATTACTAGGACCCGCCAAAGCGTGACAGCGCCAAGGAATGACCCTGTGGTACGGGAGATTGTAAACCGCCAGGTGACGCTGCTGTTCGCCGACGACGAGTATCACATGGAGCCCACGACGGCACTGCACATGGCAGCAATGGGCAACTCGGTTGACATAATGCGCATCCTCTTTGATCGAGGTGGCGCCGATGTGAATGGGGTCGACTGGGAGCTTTCGACGCCGCTGCACCGGGCCGTCAGGAACGAGCACTATGCCGGCATCAGACTCCTGCTAGAAAGGGGCGCCTTAACAAACACGCGCGACCGCGACGGTTACACGCCTCTCATGCGGGCCGCGCGCGCCGGCAGGGTCGACCTGTGCCAGCTGCTCATCACGCAGGGCGCCGCCGACCCGACGGTGCGCGACCTCGACGGCATGTCGCTACTGAGCTGCTGCGCCGAGAAGAGCTCCTCGCCGGCCCTGTTCGAGTATCTCTCGGGCCCCGAGGTCGGGCTGGACCCCTACGCGCGCGACAAGACCACCTATAGCCCGCTGCACGACGCCATACTCAACCTGGGCATGACGGCATACGTCTTCTCCGGCCGCTGGGACTTTGAGCGCGTCGCGCGCGGCGTGGACCTGCCCAAAGGCTTCTTCAGCCTCATCGTCGACGGCGGCGACGGTCGCTACCTCCTGCCGCGGCTCTGGGGCCGCTGGCCGCGTGCCGAATGGTCCCGCTACGTCAACGCCTGCCCTCCGCGCTACCTCAGTCCGCTGTGCCTGGCCGCCGCAAAGGGGCTCCTCTGGGAGCTCGACTGGCTTTTGTACCGCGGCCGTGCCGACCCGGAGCTCGAGGGGTCTCCCGAGGGCACGCCGCTCATGACCGCGTGCGCACACGGCCGCGAGGAGGCCGTCAAGCTGCTGGTGCGGAGCGGCGCACGCGTCGCCTACGTCAAGCCCCAGCCCGGCGGGGACGACGGCGCGGTGGTGGTCCGGAACGCGCTCGCGCACGCCAAAAAGTTCCCGCACATTTTGCGGTGGCTGCTCGTCGAGCGGTACACGGACCAGGGCAAGATTACGAACCGCCCGCACGACGCCGCCGCCGCCGCTGCTGAAGAGTCCCCCGACGGATCTGAGAAGAACTGGCCTCCGGGGAGCAGCAACGGCCTCCCGGGCATCGGCCGGGTGCTGCAGGTGCCGTACCTGCTCGTGGGCACGAACCGCGAGTACGGCCGCATGCGTAAAGAGCCGTTGCGAAAGTATATACGGCGCGCGGCCGAGATCAAGCGCTCTCTCCGGGGCAAGGTCATTGTTCCGTACACGGACCCCGCTTGAGAGTTTTTGGGCTCTACGCTTATGTTTTTATTATCTTCTGTCGCCGTTTCCCGTTGTGCTTCATTCAACATGAAGACCGGCTCCGCTCACAAATCGCCGAACTGTTGTTGACATCTTGTCTTTCTCCACTTCCATGTAGTTCAGCAACCAACCCCTGACCTTTCGCCGGTTTTCTCCATCGTCCTTTTCCGTTATGGACACGACACGACGGACCTCTATTCTTATCATCTCTTTTATCCCCACAGCGACTTGCAATATGCAACAGCAAGTATGCACAGAGTATTATTAGTTATTAGCAGTTCAACATGCTGAACCGCTTATTGCCCTGCTTGGCACTTTTCTGTTCCATCTGAGGAAAAACGAGCGGAAGCAAAGTTTAGCGAGGGACTATTTTTAGTCGTACACACTGCGTACAATATAACGCTATTCGTAAAATCGGCTTCCCTGAACGTTATACGTAACCATTAAATAAAAGCCTTTTTGCTTTCATTGTGCTGCAAAGAAAGCCGTATAAAATAACTCCGTTAAAGGATAGCGTCATTCGGTAAGAGAATATTGTGAGAGTGGCTCGAAGACAGAGCCTAGTCTCTGTCTTTTGGGAACTCAAGTCTCCACAATTCCGTTTCTTTTCCTCCGAACTACCTACGCGGTGCCAAACTCTCATTCCAAGTAGTTCAGGCGCTCGCGGCCCCTCGCCCCAGCCAATGAGTCAAAGACTGGGCAGAAGGTTGGGGCAATGGAACATGGGTGAACAAAGGGACCTGGACAAAGGGTCTTCTGGCTCCTTAACGATAGCTATTTTGCACTCTATAATCTTTTTGGGCTTGCTAACATATTACAGCCGGCTGGGTGGCTGCAAAAAGAGGCTGAAGCGAGCTGCCCGGTGACAGCCTGTGGGTGACTCAGGCTGCAAGGCCCGTGCGCCCTGTCAAACCTGAATAGAATGAGGCTGACGTGGTCATTTAGGAGGAAAATGTGGTAGGATTTATGCTTGCCGGGGAAATATGCAGGCCGAATTGCTGGATTTGCAAATTGACACCAAGGAGGCGGGACCAAAACTTGACACTTTGACGCAGGGCTCAAACGAAAAGGTTAATTGATGTGGCGGTCCCGCCCTGCAGAAAATTACCTCCAACGGGAGATGACACAGCATCCAATGGCAAAAACGTTTTGTGAGCGTGGACCAAGCAGTTGGGTCCGACGGCGCCGGTGAAAGCCCGACCGGTTGATACGTGACCGACCCAGACCGCAAAGTCAAAGGCGGTGACATCCTGTTTGCTTTCTGGTTTGTCGCCGCCATGCGCCCTCATCGTGCCACTCGAGCGGGTTTTGCTGTCCATGTTTGTTTCCTTGCTGATCCCTTTAATTTGCGCTGCGTGGGCGACGCGCCACGGGAAATGGGCTGCTCGACTCATGTCCCAAAGCCCTGGCCAGGCAGAGAATGCTAGCTCCGCGTCGTCGTCCGATGGAGCGATGGACGGCGTGTCAGGAGCATTTTCGACGGACAAGGCCGGGGGACCCTTGGCTTGTGACGCGCGGTTGCACTCTCGCGTGACGTAAATCTCCAGCATACGCGAAAGGTTAAAAGAAAGTAAGGTCTTGGTCGAGGAGGAGAGGCAATCGCAATTACAGCCACCCAAAATGGGCATCCTGATGACATTGACGCCCGAGAGCCGGGCGATCCGAAGCCGTAGCGCAGGGGGCTCCCGACGGGACCCAGCTGCATATTACCCGTCGCCGTCGAGCGAACACAGCATGGAAGGAAGACCCGACCCTGTGGCATGGCAGGAGTGATAAATAGGTCTTCACCGGCCATCCTCCAACTGACCTTCCCAGGCCTTCCCTCCTCCTCACCGAACCCTCACCTCCTCACCTCAGTCTTTCGTTTCAAACACACACACGGCTACGTGGCAGACCGGACCGTCTTTCCTTAATATCAACTACCTATCTCTCCTTTCCACGTTTCTCTAGTCAACAATGAAGCCGAGCTGCATCCTCGGTAGCGGCATGGCCGCCACCTCGACGCGCTGGGCCATGTACTATGACCAGTACCACACCACGGCGCCGCCCAACAAGACCATCACGGCCGGCATCACCCACGTCATCACCGCCTTTGCCTCTTCGGACCTGTTCATCGGCAACACCACGGGCACCTACACGCCCTTCCAGCCGCTTTCTCAGATCCGCAGCCTCTTTGACACCAACGTCAAGGTCTGCATGGCCATCGGAGGCTGGGGTGACAGCTCAGGCTTCGACCGCGCTATGCTCACCGATGCCAACCGCAAGGAGTTTGCCAAGAACGTTGGCGCGACCGTTGAGCGGCTGGGCTACGACTGCGTCGGTATGTGGATGGCTTCTTTACACCCCTCGGGTTCTTTGTACGAGTAGAAAAGACTGACTGACTTATCAACTCCATCATCAGACATGGACGCTGAATACCCCGGCGGCAACGGCGCCGACTACCGCCAGAAGCCCAACTCGGCCAAGGCGTACCAGATCGAGGCGTTCCCGCTCCTGCTCGCCGACATCAAGAACGTCATCGGCAAGAAGGAGCTCTCGGTCGCCGCGCCCGGGCTGGAGCGCGACATGATCGCCTTCACGCCCCAGACGGTGCCCAAGATCGCGCAGACGGTCGACCACATCCACGTCATGACGTACGACCTCATGAACCGCCGCGACAACGCCACCAGGCACCACACCGACGTCAAGGGTGCCATGGCCTCCATCGACAGGTACCTGGCCCGAGGCGCGCCCGCCAGCAAGCTCAGCCTCGGCTTCGCCTTCTACGCCAAGTGGTTCAACACGATCAAGGGCGCCAACTGCGTCGACCCCATCGGCTGCCCGACCCAGACGATGGAGGACGACAAGGGCGCCGACACGGCCAAGTCCGGCGCCTTCACCTTCGAGGCCGCCAACCTCGCCGCTCCCCCGACCAACCTGACCGTGTCGGTCAACGACGCGTGCGGCGCGGGCACCTTCTACAAGTGCAAGGAGGGCCAGTGCTGCAGCCAGTACGGCTTCTGCGGCACCACCGACGCCCACTGCGGCACCGGCTGCCAGTCTGCCTTTGGGCGCTGCGTCGGCGTCTCGGTCAAGGACTCGTTCGCCAAGGCCCTCAAGAACGGCAAGACCGACACCGTCAACGGCGGCCAGTGGTACTGGGACTCCGAGGCCGACATGTTCTGGTCCTGGGAGACCCCGGCCCTGATCAAGGAGAAGGTCGAGAAGATCGTCAAGGCCAAGGGCCTCGCCGGCGGCTTCGCCTGGAGCCTGGGCGAGGACACGTTCGACTACAGCCACCTCAAGGCCATCACCGAGGCTCTGCACGCCAAGAAATAATGGGCTTGCATCAACGGCTTGTGTGTGATGCCGGGATCGGGCTTTCACTGTGGGACCGAGGGCGAATGGGGATAGACGTAATCTAGATGGTACAATAACATCCGTTTTCAGCCCCACATACTTGTTCCTGATTCCAGTGCGGATATGTGATCATATGTTCTGGCGGGGTGCACTGGACGTCTTGGTTTCCTTGCCATAATAGCATCTCCACTCGCCTTCTCTTTGACAAGATAACCCACCCTACAGTCCCCCTCGCTGACTGTCGTGGCATACGGCAGCTTTGTTGTAAGATGCGGGGGCCGCAATCCATGGCCGGGTCGTCGGGACAATGGTAGCCACCAGGCACATCGCAACCCCAAGGAGCTGCCTTCAGCCGCGTGGGAAACAATGAATTACACGGAAATACGAGCCCCGGGAAACTTGGTCGACTGAGACTCTCTTATATGCCATAGACTGCTGTGTCTATATCCGCAAGGGTATTCGACGTCCAGAGCGTACCTCTGATCACGCGCATTTCTCGCCGGCAGTTAAACGTCTCTTTGCGGCCGATTTCTTGACCCAGATGACCAGGCATCCGTCTGAAATACTAGCTATTCTATTCTCTATAGGTTCGTTCTATTTTCTGACAGCCACAACGAACAGCCTAGGATACCGCAATATCACCTGCCCGTCAGCCAGCGGCGGATAAAGCTCAGCGAGCCTCTCCTCATACGCCCTCAGGAACGCGTCCCTCGCGCCACCCTCCTCGGGGATCAGGTTGAGGTACGGCAGCAAGCCCGTGCCCCTGACCCACTCGACGATGTCGCGCGGGCCGGGCAGGACGTGCTGGTAGATGGTCTTCCAGACCTCGACGCTCGCGCAGTGCGGGATCAGGGCGTTGTAAACCTCCTCGGGCGACTCGATCGGGTCCAGGTCCGGGCGCTCCGGGTCGTCATCGAGGCCGTGGTCCTCGGTCTCTCCGAAGCCCCCACGCGGCGGATGCGCCGCAAAGGCGGCCGACCAGGGCTGGCAGGGATGCAGGGCGACCTCGCGCATGGCGGCGTGCGACGGCTCGTTCGCGTTGTCGGGAGACTGGAAGGCGAAGACGCCCCCGGGGGCCTGGGTGCGCAGCAGCCGCACGATGGTGGGGATGCGGTCGCGCCGGCGCAGCCAGTGCAGGACGGCGTTGCTGAAGAAGAGGTCGACGGGCCGGCCGTCGTCGCGGCCGGGCAGCTGATCCGGCGACCAGGTCATCAGGTCGGCCTGGTGGAAGTCCACGACGTCCCGCATCGACGGCTGGGCGCGGGCGCGGGCGACCATGTCCGGGGACGAGTCGATACCCGAGATTCGAGCCTCGGGGAAGCGGGTGTGCAGCACGGCCGTCGAGTTGCCGGGACCGCAGCCCAGGTCGACGATGCGCGCGCCCGACGAGGTCAGGACCGGGGAGGCCGGCAGCTGGGCCACCAGGTCGTGCACGGGGCGGGTGCGCTGCGAGTGGAACTTGAGATACTGCGCCGCCGACCAGTCGCCCTCCTTGGCAGGAGCTGGTTTGCCCTGGTCGGTGGACATGGTGCGTGCAGAGACGTGAAACGGCAGAGGGCGAATAGCAGAGTGTAAGCTCGAGCGATGAAGCGCTGCTGGACGGAGTCGGCCGAGGGCGGCTGACATCATGTCGCGACCGTTGATGATGACGACTAACTGCTTCGACGAGCACCTGTTAAATACAATGCAAAAGTGAATGTTACCTTTAGGAGTCTAACCCTTCCTGGCACGAAGGAGATACAGTGGAAGCGTGGGTTTTTATTTTCGACCTTTTGCTGTTGTAGGATCGAATGGCAGGCAGCTTGCCGCCGAGTCAAACCCCGACCCCTCCGCCCAAAACCGAGCCGCTGACGGACACCTCCGGGGGCGTGGGTCCGTCATCGAGCTCGGTTTGCCTCTCCCAACTGCCGATTCCGAGGAGTTAAGATCGACTTATCAAAATCCCGTGACATTCTTGGTGGTCAAGGCACCTCGAGATTGGACAACGGCAGGCTGCATGCTGCAAGCAGCCCCTGGATCTATCGACATGTGGCCCCGGCCTGCCCCCTTGGTGACGTCTGCCCTCCTCGAGATACCATACGAAATCGGTTCATTTCTCCTCTTTCTTATCCTCTTTCTTATCCTCTTTCTTATCCTCTTTCTTATCCCCTTCGGCTTTCTTTCCAAAAACCGTTGGACTCAGATTCGAGTGTCACTGGGAGAATGGGAGATTGCTGTATTTGAAGTCAAGGCAGAGAACCCACCTCTACCGTTCTCTATGGAAACCGCGGGCTTTATTCCCGCCAAGCGGACCCGATACCCATCCCTACGGCTGGCCAGACCATCTACCCATGCGCCGTGTCAGTCTAGACGTTTCCTGTGAAAAGCTCGTAAAATGAAGGAAATGAAGCCATAGCCTCAATGGAGCCTGCTTGCCAGCCTATCCAGGTACACGGGGATAGCTGGCTCGAGACGCGTGGCGGCGTCGGCAGCCAGCAGGGAGCCCGCAAAGTAGCCAAAGCTGGGATTCACCTCGCCAAATAGACAAGCAACCAGCGTTTTGAAGTAGGGCTCCCCGGCGCAAATGTTGAAGAACATGTCAAAGCGGCTGTCGACCCTGGGCTTGCGTATCCCGAGACCGCGGAGGCCCAGGGCCAACGTGCTGGCTGGCAGGCCCGCGCCAACCGGGGCCATGGAGTTCGCGTCGCTGTCGTCGTCATCGTTGTTGTTGTTGTTGTTGTTGTTGTCGATGGGCGGCTGCCAGTAGATGCAGTGGAACACCAAGGTCGACCAGAACCAAGACGAGAGCTGCTTAAACAGCGACGGAAGCGTATTTTCGTCGTCCTCCCAGGCGCGACCAAGGAGCAGAGCCGCACACGCCGAGATCCTCTCCGGAAAAGATTGGGGGATCGCGCGGCGCTGCGAGGCCGACAGCAAGATGCGGGCAACCCGTTCCACGGTGATGAGGCCGATCTGTGGGACAAAGCTGGCGACGAACCCGATGGCAGAGCGACTGGAGATCAGCCTCCTGTACTGTCGTCTCACCCACGCGATCGACCTCCTCTTGGTTTTTGGCGACAGGAGGACCCAAAAGATTGAAGCCCATAGGGTCCATCCCATAAACCAGCGCACATTTCTCGCGGGCTCCGTATCCATCATTTTGAAGAACCAGCTGCTCGGAGCAGGAGACGGTGTCTGTCCGGTGAGCTCCCAATAATCTTCGTAGACAGGCATGATCTTATCCATTCCGTAGAAGATGACTGCCGCTCCCGCCACACACTCGGCCCGGCCTGGCGCCCAATCGACAACAGATTAGATATTACCCTGATTGGTCGGGTCAGCTGTGCATATAAGTTGGGGATGATGTCTGTGGGGATATGGACATTGCTACCATGTTGCCGGGACAGTCAAATCGAGCCCAAAGAATCAGCTTATCTAGCCCTGAGATTCAGCTCAAGCCAGAGAAAAAGGGGTCTGGGTCTCTGGACGGAATGCTTTTGAGAGATTTGCACCCGGCTATATATGCTAGACCGGGTGGATAGCGTTATGTTAGCAGCGCCTCCGTCTCCGTCAAACTTTTCACGGTGACGCGATAGCGCATGGTGGAAAATTAAACCGAGTTTATATGGTACCTATGTAGTACGAAGCAAAAAAAACCATCCTCTCAAATGCCAGTGCCTGGAATGTCGTGCGTCATCGAAGTCTATACTCTTAAGTCTATGGTGCTCGTGGGTAAAAGATGTAGGAGAAGTTGATGGAGCCCTATATGCGAAGATCGAAGGTCGACCGATCCCTTCAGTGGCGAGCAAAGTACTGGGACCACCAGCTCTTGTGCTCGCCCTGCATGTGCTGAGCGAGCTCGCGGCTGACGCGCTCCTGCATGGCCTGGCCCTCCTGGCGCGTGATGACGCGACCGCCGCTGACGGCGGCGAGGACCTTGAGATGCTCCTTCCGGAGCTCCTCGAAGCTGGCGTCCAGCTCCTTGTGCCACGGGTACAGCACAAAGACCTGGAAGCCGAGGGCGGAGCTGGCGACCGCGAAGTTGGTCATGGAGATGAGGCGCGTGACGAAGACCATCTTGGCGGCGGCGGCGGGTGCGTGGTTTGGATCCGAAGTCTTTGGAGCTGGAAGAGCGAACCGATCCCGTTATCTGCGATTGGCCCACGCTGGATCTTGTCTTTTTGTTCGGCAAGGGAGACTTGTCAGTCCAAGCCGAACAGCACCAAGAACGCCAAAGAGCCGCACCATTGGTGATGCTAGAGGTGGTGAAACACTGGAATATCCATACATACCAGCAACGCCAAGAGTTTGTCAGGACGATACCCGGTCCGGTCCAATGTCGCACTTGGATACAGGCTAAGGGGCGTGGGCTTCCGGGGGAGGGGGCGTGGGCCTTGAGTCTTGTGAGAGGGCGAGGAGCACGGCTTGGGGGACAGGAGAACAGGAGAACAGGACTGCGGTTCAGTCAGGCGGGATTGGAAAAACGACGACAGACATTCCAGGCTCCAGTGGCACGGAGGACAAAAAACAACGATTGGGAAACAAGGGGGGAAAGGAGAGGGAGGAACAACAGGCGGGCGACGGGCAGTCCGTCCTGTTTTTATTTCATTTTCAAAAAAAAAATCTCGTGCCCGGCAGCCTGCGCAGCGATCCAACGTCGGCGCTTGTCAGAAAGTTCTTAGAGTGGGTCCACCTTCCGTTTTCGTGACACTCTGGAATGCCAGCGAAGGAAAACCGGAGAGGATTCCATAAAAAAAAAATATCACTGCCGCTTCTTCACCGGGCGCGGCGTGGACAGCGAAACGGGGGCAGCTCGGTCTCTTTGCATGTGAGACGGGCCTCTTGCGGCCTAATCGACGCCCTGTGTCGTCTAAACAGGTGCAGAACGGGCAAAAGGGTGGTGGGGAGCAGGGGTCACGGCTTCGAGACCGCCAGGGGTGTCTTGGGACGTGTGGGCGTGAGAGTTATGAGATCACGCCACTCCAGAGCCGCTACCCTCGCTAGATGGGGGAAAAATGGGGACGGTTCGGTGCCTGGTGACCCTGACAGTGCTGGTGGCAGCAAGGATGGATGAGCGAAGGGTGAAGGGGTGGGTGTCTCCTTCATCCGGATTTGTGAGGGTGCGTGTCTTTATTCTTTGTTTCATTATCGGAACCACGGCAAAAAAGAAAAAGAAAAAGAAAAATGAGAACTTGCGGGGAATGGGGGACTGGACGTGGTGGAGAAACAAAAAGGGAAGGGGAATTCCCGCTCGTGCTCCTCAGGACCTTTCTCCGTGGTCCGTGCCAGACCGACGATGGTCTCAGGATTGCCGGTTTCCCTGAACTTTCCCATCCTTTCAGTTTTGCTCCAGCGGGCATACTCACATTCTCGCGCCATTTATATAAGCACGGCGAGCCGGCGAACGTCCTCAAAACTCCGCTCAGCTCCAAGAGCTGAACGCTTGATCGACCGCACATTGTGACAGACGCGACGACAGCCTACTCCAACACCAGCCCAGCCCAGCCCAGCCCAGCCCAGAACGACGACGCCGCGCGCCAGAAGCAAGAAAACCGATATACACCCAAGAAGCCTCGACATCGTGCCAGGGCACACTGCGCCAACCGTCACTAAGTACCTAGCTACGTAATATACAAAATACCATCCACACCCAATCAACAATGGGCGTCAGGGACACGACTCCGCGGCCGGGCTACACCGTGGTGCCGTGCCCGCCGAACCTAATCCCGCACTACGTGGGGCCCAAGCAGGAGGTGCTCTGGATCGGCTGCTCCGACAGCGGGTTCGAGGAGACGACGGTGCTGGACATACCGCTCGAGGAGAGCATCGTGCTGCGCGACGTGGCCAACATGGCCCTGCCCGAGGATCTGGCGGCCGCCAGCATGATGCAGTACGCCATCGAGGTCCTGGGCGTCCACCACATCGTTATCTGCGGCCACTACGAGTGCGGCATCGTCAAGTCGACGGACACGTGGAAGGGGCTCAAGGGGCCATGGTTCCAGTACGTTTTCTTCTTCTCGGTCCCTCCCCCTTCTCTTGTTTATGGGTTAGGTAAGCCCCGAACGAGCATGCATTCACTAACCCGCAGAATAAACATATACAGTAAGCTGGAAGAGCTCAGAAACGTCAGCAACCCGGCATTACAGGCGGTCGACAGCGAGCACCGCGACGGGCGCTTCGTCGAGCTCAACGTGCTCGAGCAGATGAAGCGCATCCACGACTTCCCCGAGGTCAAGGCCGCCGCCGCCGAGAGGGGCCTGCAGGTCCACGGCATCGTCTACAGCCGCACCTGGAACAAGGCCATCCAGCTGATCCCGGACGGCCAGGAGAACGACTGGCTGCACAGGTGATATCTGGAGGGTGGGGGATCACAACAGCCAAGGCTGGAAGAAGCGAAGAAGGAAGTCAAAGACAGGCCGTCGGGCAGGCGGACGGTCGACGGCACGTCACCACAAGAGAGGCAACACCACATCGAGCGAGCATGTGGTGTGGTGTGCGTGTACGTGTCCGTGTGTGTCTGGTCTGTATTCAGATAGCCGGGAACCCCAAGAAAGCCAGGATTCCAACAACAACAACAAAGTCAGTCAGTCCCAAGAATCATGATGCCTGTCATACCCGCTCGCTCGCTTCCTTTTCCCCCGTGCTTGTTTCCTGTCGTCTTGCCGCGACGCCCACCTAACGCACCCCAGTGCCGAGCGATTGAGTGCGGGCTTTTTTTTTTTGCTGCATGGATCCCCCGTCGTCACCCGGGAGAGGGAAATAACCGGGTCCCGGGGTTCCATCGACAACAGGGCAGATGATCGCCCGGGCGAGAGTGAGAGAGGGAGGCCTCCTGAGCCCGGCGGGGGGCTGAACGTGCCGCTCGATTCGAGAAAAATGAAATAAGATAAACCCTAAAAAAGGATCGGAAATAAATCTCCCAATTGATCGAATCCGTCAACTTGCCCCGGTCAGCCAGGCAAGGCGGGAAGCTCCACAGCTGCAGCGTAGGGCACACCGGCCTTGTGGACGCAAAAAAGTCGTATGACTTTTTCAGCCCAGGGTCGCAGCGCGAGGTCTAGGCTGGGCACGCCAGGCGGGGACACCGATGTCATCGTTGTAAATGCGGCTGGGGACTTTTCTTCTTTCTTTCTGCAGCCTGGTAATCCTGGATCCCTTTGCCCCGTCCAAGCTGCCGTTTGGACGAAAAATGCTACCGCCTGTTCCTTCCCCATGCTCCCCTTTTTTTTTTTTCAACCGTAATGATTTCCTCACCCTTCCACCTCCCCATTCTCCACCTGGCATCTCCCTCCACCGAGGCAGCGAGGTTAGCCAAATGCCAAGCCCGGGAAGCGACCCCAATTGTACTAGTACTAGTAGACAGCTCCCGACTTCACGCGAGCGGAAACATGGAGACCGAGGCAGAGGCAGCACAGGACAGCCGTCCACGGGGAGTCACCTCCCGTGCTGACACGGCCGCCCTTCGCGGACTCTAGCTTCAGAAAAAGCAATACGCGGCGCGCTTATAGGTTGAATGCATACATAGACGAAAAGAGACGAAAAGGGTTTCATTTCTGCCGGCAGAAATGCGAACTGGAACGGCTGCCCGCAAATCTCGCCAGTTGCGTTCCCGTCCTTGCCAAGCCCCTGTCGTTCGGCGGAAGAAGCCGGCTTGCAATCGGAAGCGAGCCGAAAAAGGGGCCGTGATCCATCGACATCGGAACCCGATTTGTGGAGCTGGAGATGCCGCCTGACCTTCCCTGAAGAATTGCGTACGCGTACAGTACAGCATCACACATTCCAGTGCAAGAACTCATAGTACGCACAAGCGTGGACTAGGTACAGTTCAGTACGTAGGTACCTATGTATAGCACACACAAACCCCGTTGTCCCAACATCCTCCGCTTCTCTTTTTTTTTATTTTACACACGCATTCCATCCTTTTAGTTCAGTGAGGCATCATAGTCGACACTCCCGAATCGATCCCGGGCCGCCCTGGCCACCGCTCCATAATCTTCATAGGTTGCTGTACTTCTTAAAGGCGGCAATGAGGCCGCCGGTGGACGAATCGTGGCCGGTGCCGTTGCCGGGCTCGTCGATCTCCCTGCAATGCAGAAAAGCACATTTTTGTCAGTTCAGTAAACCCTCGTCCTCGACAAGGGAGACGGGAATGGCCGGACGCACTTGAGGATCTTCTTGGCCAGCACCTTGCCCAACTCAACACCCCACTGGTCAAACGAGTTGATGTCCCACACGGCTCCCTCGGTGAAGGTCAGATGCTCGTAGTAGACGATCAGCGCCCCCAGCTCCGCGGGGCCAATGTGCCCGCCCACCAGGATCGATGTCGTCGGCCGATTGCCGAGGAACACCTTGTGCGGCACCAGATCCTCGCTCACGCCTCCCTCGGCTCGCACCTGGTCAGCCGTCTTTCCCACCATCAAAGCCTCGGCCTGCGCCAGGTAGTTCGACGCCAGCATCTTCTGGTGCACATTGTCCGAGATCGGGTTGTGAGACTTGGCAGCCAGGATGAAGTCGGTCGGGATCAGCTTGGTGCCCTGGTGCACCAACTGGAAGAAGGAGTGCTGCGCGTTGGTGCATGGCTCGCCGAAAAGAATCGGGCCTAATCCGGGAGGTCCCATTTTAGTCTCATCGCCTTCATTCCACCCAGCCCGGGCTGGCCACCACAGAGACTCGCGCACCGACTTGCTCGTATACTTACCCGTAGTGTATTTGGCAGGTGTGCCATCAGACGTGACGCTCTTTCCGTTGGACTCCATGGAGAGCTGCTGCAGGTATGCCGGGAACCGGTGTAGGTATTGATCAAACCTGGTTTGCGATGGTGAGCCTTTGATCCCAAGCCAAGCATTATCGCCCATGCCATCTCCGGATCGTGTCACTTGTCATGCAACTTACGGCGCGACCAGGTGCGTCTGGGCGTTGTAAAAGTCGGAATACCAGACGCTGAGCAGACCTGCGAGGGCCGGGATGTTCTCACGCAGCGGAGCTGTGCGGAAGTGCTTGTCCATCTCGTGGGCTCCCGCCAAGAACTTGTGAAACTTGTCGTAGCCAATGTACAGGGCGACGCTGAGTCCGATGGCGCTCCAGACAGAGTAGCGACCGCCAACCCAACTCTCGAAGCCAAACATGTTTGCGCTGTCGATGCCGAACTTGGTCACCTCGCTCTCATTGGTCGACAAGGCCACAAAGTGCTTGGCAATATCGCCCTTGCCGCCCGTCTTCTCCAGGAACCAGGTCTTGGCCGTGTTGGCGTTGGTCGTCGTCTCGGCTGTGGTGAAGGTCTTGGACGCGATCAGGAACAGTGTCGTCTCGGGGTCCGAGGCAGCCAGGGCCTCGGCCATGTGAGTGCCGTCAATGTTGGACACAAAATGCAGCGTCATGTCCTTGGCACTGTAGTGCTTGAGCGCCTCGGTAACCATGACGGGACCCAGATCGGAGCCGCCGATGCCGACGTTGACGATGTTGGTTAGCTTCTTCCCTGTGAAGCCCTTCCACTCGCCGCTGCGGACCTGCTCCGAAAAGATCTTCATGTGCTCCAGCACCTCGTTGACGCCGCCTTTGGCGCCCATGACGTCGGCGCCGTCCACCGTCATGGTCCACGGCTCGGCGCCGACGTTGCGCAGTGCGGCGTGGTAGACGGCGCGGTCCTCGGTGAAGTTGATCCGTTCACCCTTGAACATGGCCTCACGCTTCTTCTCGAGCCCAGCCTGCTCCGCGAGCTTGACAAGGAGGTCGACCGTCTCGCTCGTCAGGAAGTTTTTGGAGAAGTCGAAGAGGATATCGGTATCGCCTGGGCACGACGATACCGCAGCCGGCAGAGTGAAGGTGCGCGTGAACTTGGAGAAGCGCTCGGGATCCGAGGCGAAGGCCTCCTTTAGCACGAAGTTCTTGCCGACCGAGTCGCGGTGGGCCTGGAGCTCGGCCCAGGCCGGCAGAGAGCTTGCTTGAGGCATTTTGATGGAGAAGGTGGGCGGTTTGACGGGTACTACGAGAGAAATATATACGCTGGTAGTGCGTCGACGGGGTTCGTTGTCTTGTGAGCCGTCGCTCCTCTCGATGGTTGCGTCGGGCGATTGTCAGTCAATCTGATGTTTGCTCGAAACTTGGTTAGCTGCCAGAGCTGTCGCGATATGAAGTCTTCCGGCGGGTGGGGGGCGGGGGCGATGGATATATCAGAGAAGCTCTTCGGGGTGATGTAGATTCTGCGGGAGTTTGATGAGTGGCATGACATGGGCGTGACATAATCGCCCTGGCCCTCCTGCTGGTGGGTGGATTGCGGCGGCATCCACGGCGACCTTGGCACGCTTGGATATCCATCCGTACACAGGACTGTGCCGAGAGGACCTGCAGCTGGGTTGGCCGGGCTGTGGTTTCACGTACCGGCACTGCGAGGTTTCCAGACAAACCCGTGGATATAAAGCCTGGTAGTAACATCGGGTGAGCCTCGAAATAACGTTGTGCATAAACCCAGAGTCGACTGCCTCTTCTAGCCGAGCTTTGTTGACCCTCACTACCCGTCGAGGGCTGCCCGGCCTAAGAGCACCTTTCTCGTCGGCAGTAGCTCCCGTGTGTTCAATGGGTCTGAGCGAAGCAGAAAGGAACGAAGGAGCTAGCGGACGTCAAAGGCCCAGAGGTACCGCTCCACTGCCTCCGTCGAAAGCTTGCGGCTGGATGAGCCTAGGGGCGATTTAGCTCACCTTTTTGCCGCGTATGTTTGGATTCACTGGCGATCGACAATTCCTGCTCGTCTTCTGGAAGCAAGACAGGGCGGGAGAGTTTATAGGTCAGGGGAAAGAATCCCAAATATTCAATTCGTGAAAACAGATCCAATACGACGGCCCCTTTCGCTTCCTGTGTTGAGGGGATTAGCATCTCCGAGCTTCTTTGGCGTCGGGTAGCTGGGGGAGCATTCAAGTCGGCGGGGCAGGACGCCCCACCCTCAATCGGGACCAACGTCACTCATCCATCGCTACTGCCCCGCCGTTCCCTTGGCGCGGGGTCAAAGTGATGGTTGACTAAGTTCATGTCGAGCCTTATCTCCATATCCCTGAGGGCGCCGGCTCCAGACACCACCATCCAATCCATCAGCCCTTCGTCGCCGAGTTAAATGTCCCCCGCATGTGAAAGATGGATGGTAGGGCAGCCGTTGCAGAAGGTATTCACTTCTTTAGATAGGTTACCCTGCTTTCTCTCGGCTTCGTAATTTTGGCTTCATTAGCCTGCTATCATCAGTGAGTCTAAGCCGTCCAACCTAGGTGCCTTCGACACACAATTCTTGAGTGACGGCAGGCATAGAGTTCATAATGTGTCTTTTCTGGGAGGGTAATTGACAAAACAAATCTCGCATCTGCACTTCGTCCAACCCACTGGCTGTGACTGTGGTCATTGGACAGTTCCAAAGTGGTAGAATTGACAACAAAACAAATGGCGCAGCAGATGAGTACCAACACGAAAATAATCAGAAAAAGAGAGAAAAAAAATGCAACATAGGAAGTACACGAAAACAGTCCACCGACTTCCAAATCCGAAAAGAAAAAAAGACCAAACAGATTTCCCGGTGTGGTGAATAAGGCCTGACTCCTAAGGTATTGCGGGAAATTGTGCGGGTATGGGAATGGGGTTGAAGGGACAGGCGAAGGCTCACAGTGCCTGTCAGTTCGTACGGCTGGGAAAAACGATTTTGTAAGGCAAATCTGCAATTGATATCCACCCACGGAGATGCCGTCTCAACTGCTGTCGCAGATTGCATTCCCGAGGGGTTAGAGATACAAATCCAGTCCCTCGGGTCTATTTCCAGGCCAGTACGAAGGACCCTCTCCGAGCCTGTCGACATTTGTGGGCAGTTGAGGCTGGCTTCGATGAATAGGATGCTCAGTGATCTAGGGGAATATTTTCTGCGAAAGAACGGGGGACTGAACGTATGAATGAGCATGCACCTTGGAGGTGAATCTCGGCCTTCTTGGTGTTCGCGTAGTCTTTATCGGCCGCCCTGTAGGCTCCCAACGAAGGATGGGTCCTTGACACTGCCACCTGCGTCATCTAGACCCGCGATCGGCCGGTTATAGCTAAAGCCCTGGAACTGGTCCTGCATGGTCTGTGACAGGACGGGCCCTTCGACGTACGAGTCCTGGGGGGCTTCCGAGGTGAATTCGGGGTCGAAATTGGTGGTATCCAGAGCATTGGCCTAGACGCGGCACAAGATACGGGGTCAGTAAAGTCCAATGCCATTGCTACCCAACCAGGTTCAAAGGAGTAGATCTCGAGAAGCTGGGAACGTACCACACTGGGCTTGAAAGCCGGCTCATACTTCCGCTGCAGGAGCTTCCGCCAATCTATGGCGTGGAAGAAGGGGTGTGACTTAATCTCAGCGGCGCCGCGGCCCCGCTCTGGCGAACCAAGCCGAGTCTTGGGATCTCGGTCGAGCAACTTCCTCAGCAGGTCCTGTGCGGCCGGGGGCACGATCTCGGGGCCCGGGAAGTCGAGCGGCTGGTAGAGAATCTTCTTATACATCTCGTTCGTGTTCTCGTCATAGAATGGAGGAAGGCCCGTCAGCATCTCGTAGAGAAGCACGCCGAGAGTCCACCAGTCGACCGCCTTGTCGTAGCCTTTGCCCTCGAGCAGCTCGGGCGCCAGGTACTCGGGCGTGCCGCAGAAGGTGTTGGTCTGGTCCTCGTCCTTCATATCGAGCTTGCAAAGGCCAAAATCGCACAGGGCGATGTGACCCTGGTAGTCGAGCAGAATGTTCTCGGGTTTGAGATCGCGGTACACGACGTTGAAGCCGTGAAGGCACTCGAGGGCACAGATGAGCTCCGCAGTGTAAAAGCGCGAGCGATTAACGTCAAAGCGCTGCTCCTTCTGCAGATGGTGGAATAGCTCGCCGCCATTGACAAAGGCAAGCACAAAGTAGAGTTTCTCGGGCGACTGGAAGGCGAACTTGAGCGGGACGATGAACGGGTTGTTGATCTGCGCCAGGACGGAGCGCTCGGCGAGCGTGTGCGTCACCTCGGACCTCGAGATGATGTGCGCCTTGCGGATGGTCTTGAGGGCATAGATTCGGTTGGTGTCCTGCTTGCGCACCTGCATGACCTTTCCGAAGCTGCCCTTGCCCACCACCTTAAGCAGCTCAAAGTCCTCGTCCAGCTTGAGCTTGCCCGTACGGTTAGCGACGAACTCGACTCCGATCTTGAGCCTGCCCGTGCCGTATTGTACATCCGCCCACTCGACGCCGCTGAAGCCCAGCGCCCGTTGCTTCTTTTCGAACTCGGCCATGGCCTTTTCCTTATCCTTTTTGCTCATCTTGGGGTCCTCGACGAACTGTTGCTTCTCTTCGAAGCGCGGGTTGATGCGGCACACTCCGAGGAAGATATCCTGGCTCCGGCCTGATCCCGGTGGGGCATTCGGATTTCGGATGTAGAGGTGAATGGTGAGCTCCGTCACGCGCGATACGTCGAACTTGTACTGGGTGTTGGACCCGGCCCAGAGCGGGTTGTCGGGCGAGCCCTCAACCGAGTTGACAAAGACCTGCACCTTGTCGAAATCGATCAGAGCGTAGGGCATGTACTTGCCCGAGAAGCGGCCATGGTTTGTCGGGAGAGGGCCAAAACCGCCCCCGGACGTCTGCGGCCTGCCGTTTGGGTACGAGGGGGACTTTTGCGAGGAGCCCGGGCGGACAGAACCGGCGACGCCGAAGCCGTTTCCGGACGAGACGGAGGACTGGTGGTTGGAGGCGCCGAAGGCGGCTCGGTGCTGTTCTGGGAGGGAGAAGCCCTGGCCCTCGTGAAGGGTTACGACGAGGATTCCGGGTTTCGAGGGTTTAACGACGGGGGCTTGGGTGAGAGTTTCTATGGCTGAATACACCGCCACCACCAGGCTTGTTAGACGGAACCGAGGATCACCGTGTGATGCGGTCTAGAGGGTCGGGTAGGAATTTACCGATGTTGCTCTCGCTGGTTGGTGTGGCAGCGCCCGAGATGCTCCCAGCGCCCTTCTCATCACCTCCCTCGCCGCTCTTGTCGGTGATGGTCGATGTCGAAGGTGAGCGGGAGAATGTGTTGGACAGCGTGGTTGTCAGGTGTGTCTCCTTGAGTTCTGCAGTACCCACCCTGTTGTCAGCATAAACGGCATTCTAGGGCGCGTGGCAAGGATCTATCTCGCCCATTTCGCGGGATGGCATCTCCCGACGAGGGAAGCGGGCGGCCTGAATGGTCGATATCGCGCCTCGGAGAGTGCGGGGGTACCAAGACATCGATTGACATACTCTTGGTCAACCTCCAAGACATCGTGGGCAACGTGGTCGGAAGAGCCGATCGCGAGCAAGGTAAGGAAAGGAATACGGCGGCTAAGGATGCGGTGCAAAGCCTAACGAGAGGGAGGTGCCTTCCACAGGAAGGGTTGTGGTCGGGGAGAAGGTTGAGGGAATTCGATGGCCGGGATTCCTGCGCTGGATTGGCGACGTTGGAGGATCAGGCCGTGTGAGAAGTTGGCCCGTCGGTGGGTGGAAATACAGGCTGGGCTGGACTTGGCCTGGCTCAGGTCGGTCGGGCCTGGGGTTCGGAGACGGTTGGGGTGGGGGTGTTTGGTCGCCCAATCGTGTGTCCCAGAAGCGCGGGAAGGCCGTGAGTCGTTCTGTTTAGCGGGTGGGTGTCGACACAGTGCGACAGCTTAGTGTCAACCAAAAGGAGGATTAGGCGGTTGAAAGTGAGCTGGTGTGCTGGAACAGCCTGGGCTTGATCACCTCAATGGAGCTGGAGCCAGGTTCTCAGTCCGCCAGGGAGTGAATGGGAAATTGTGAAAGGCCTGCGAGCGTTTACGAGGCTACGCCCAACGTTGGATATTGAATCTGAGCAACGGTTCCATCCCAATCCTGCTTTCTTTCCCGCCACATCTTGGGGCCATCTTTATTTCGCTTGTTACAGGGGAGCGCGCCAAGTCTCGTGGAGGCTTCGACGCCCTGAAAAGAAGAAAAAGGAGCTGAAACCTCAGCATGGAACGGATCGCGGCGGCGACGTGTCGGTTCTCCCCACAAAGGGGAGCCAGCCCAGGCTGTCCGCTGTTCGCACGCAACCTCCTTTGTTGGCCCTTCAGGCGGCCATCCCCAAGCCGGCTTCGCCGTTCTTCCCACCAGATCGCTACCACACTTCTCAATTTGTTGACGACGCATCATCGGGTGGTTGCTTTGCCCCTCACGAACACGAAGGGCTGTTGCTACAAAGCAATCCTGCACCTGCCTGTCCGGGAGTTGGGCAGGCTATAGGGGCGGCTGGATCAAATCCAACGGATTTCGATTCAATATCGGTGGATGGCGCAGCTAGCTAGCTGGCTGCCATCCATACCGTGCGTATTAGCCACAAACTGCTTGGGGGCTTGGCACGGCTAACGGCAGCTATTTCTGGCGCGACAGCATGGCCTGCCCCTGGAAATGGGGATTGCCTACCAGACTTTGCGATGAGAACCTCGCTCGCCTTGACGGGCTGCTCAACGTGGAGGCGCCTAGAAAACCGCCAAGGGTGTCCCCCTTTTTGCACCTTGTCTTTGCGTTAGAATTTGATCGTCCTCTCAAGGCCGGTTCATCAAAACTCCGTCCTCTCCTCTCACAACCTCTCCCAACTCCTTGGTGGAGCGTCAGCTCGGAGTGGGCTTGCAATTTGACTGGTTGCTAGTTCGCTCCCCTGCTACCCCTTTTCAACATTCACCGTTGATCCGTCAATTTTTTTTTCTCGCTCTCTCAAGACTACGTCCAACAGTGTTCTCAGTCTTCAATTCGCATCTTTTGCTCAGAAACAATTGCTCCATCAATGACGGTCCCTGCGCAATTGCAGTTACCGTCAGCCCAGTAGTTCGCTCAGTCTGGTGAGGCTGATGTCACGTAATGATCTGGAAAGGAGCGATGAAAGCCATGGGCTCTCAACCCGCTCGCGCTGAACAGTCGGCTAATTACCGGGCTCAGATGATCTTTACTGTGGATCGAACCTGAGGTGTATGACAGAAATGTTCGCCCGCTCCATATGGGAGCCTCTTTGGTCACGTCCTGCGACCCCTCCCCCATGCCAAGGGGTACTTTTCGTCGGAACTCCCCGTGACAGCTAGCTCATGCTCAACAGGGAGACGTCATATGCCCGGCGCTAACCCACAGCTAGGGGTGCAAACCCCCCCAAAAGCCAACTCCCCCACCTCGAGCCGCTGCATCCGCTCTGAGTAGCACGCGCGGCGGTGCAGAAGAGCAGCCGCGCGAACTCGGCGGGGCCCACTTCGAGGGCCCTCAGGCAGAGCTCGCCGGAGCCGTCCAGCCTCATCACGACGAGCACACGGGTGCCAACGTGGTGGTAGAACAGGGAAGGGACGGGCCACGCTTTTCCGGCTCTGGGAACTTGTTCTGGATTGTGGTTTGTTGGTATTGGCGACTCATTACCCAGCTGTCCGCCAGGCCCGGGATTGTCCGGGGGCTCGGAGTTGTTGCTGCCGCCGGCGCCGGTGTTGTTGCCAATGATGGCGGGCTGCCCGTACATGGAGCGAAGGAGGTTGACGGGGCAGAGGACGTAGGGCCGGTCTGCGCGGGCGACCACGTCGAACTCGTTGATGTTCAGGCAGAGGCCCAGAGGCCTGCGTGCGATGACTGCAACGTATATGGCCGTCAGTACGGCGGGTGGGGTACCGAACGTAATACAAGACAACCGAGCTGTAGATTCTGGTATGGGGTGCGGTTAGCAATGAAGACCCAGACACCATCACCACGATCCAGCTTTTTTTCTCTCACCCTTTCCCGAGCTATCGAAGAGGTGACTGAGAAGGGGGAGACTGGCGACGGCACCACCTGCCGAGTGGCCTGTGAAGATGACATGGGCGCCGGCCCGGTGCTCTTGAAGATAGAGACAGATCCTCTTCGAGACGACCGCATCCGGGGCCCTGGCGCTATTCAGAAACCCGGAATGGGCGTCGACAGGCCGGCCCTTGTGGGAAGCAGCTTAGCGGGCATCTGCCTTGCAAGCTACAAAGCGCTTTCAGGAAATAGGACGGCTGCTAAAACGTACAATAAAGTCGGATGCGTTCCTGGACTCCGAGTTGGCGTTCACCATGTGGTCGAGCTTGCTGTCGCTGCGTCGGACCGCGATCACAAGGGCTGGCAGGAACTCGTGCGTGGCTGCCCCGGCCACCTGAGCTGGCCTCACGACGGTCGACACAAGGGCCTTGGTGCTGCCTCCGATCGAAGGCGCCGCAGCGTGATCGTGCTGGAAGGTGCAGTATGAAGCACTCGGCATGTCGCCAGTGGCATCGTACGCCCTGAGCACGCACTTCCAGGCCACGGAAACGGTTTGGGCCGTCGACTGGGGACTAGGGCAGGGCATGTGTGTATGTACACATCAGCCTTGAGCTACGGAAGCAATGGATACAACCTGTATCGTACCATGCCCACCCAGCGCACACTTTCTCGTCCACCTTGGAGTTGGAGAAGTTCGAGGCCTCGAGGTCCAGCTTCTGGACCAGATGGCCGAGGTGCTCGTCGGGGTCGGCTTGTTTATGTACGTGGTGGAATGGACTCGGATCATATCAAATGAAAAACCGTTATTGTTGGAGAGTGTGAGCGAGGCGAGACAGCTGAAACTCACCGGTGAAATCGATTTGGTCCAACGCGCTGTCCAGGGCGGTGGAGAGCTCGGCTGTCGCCGCCGACGCGCCGCGCGAGTTGTCGACAAAAGTTATACCCGAGGCCGGAGCCGCGGCTGCGGACGCACGCAGGGCCGAGGCGCCCGCCTGTGGGCGGAGCAAGCGCCTCATCTCGTTGGGCTCGCTGTATCCCTCTCTCGATGCGTGTTTTGTGTGGTGGACAGTAACCACTTGGCGATGCGAAGTGGACCCGCAAGGAGGTCTGGCTGTCTCTCGACGGAAGTGTGTAATCGCGAGCCGGGCAGACCACCTTTCAGCGGCGCATGTCGCAAGGGTCCAGACATGTAGGTAGCTAGTCGGCAGGTAGCGGACTGTTTGCCTAGCGGCTAGCGCCTCATTGTCAGAACGGGGCAGTGCCATCCGTCAACATCCCCGGCGGGGGAGTTTTCTTTCTTGGTTGAGGGGGCTGGGGCCCTGAACAACGGCGTGATGTTCAGGGGGTATCACCGCATTAGCAGTGTAAAAGTTGGCCGCGCTCCTAGTTTTATTGCATCCTCCATGTAGAAAGGAAGAAGGTAAGGCTCTCTGACCTTGGCAAGTCATTTACAGCGAGGGGGGAGGTAGCCCATGGAGGAGCAAAACCCGAGTCTGCAATTGGCTGCGTGGTGCTCGCCTCCTGGGCTCCACGTCCGGGCAATTGCTGGCGCTGGACTACTGGACTCTCTCAACAGAAAGCCCTATGTACAAGACCAAGTGCTGGGTGGTTGCAGGGACTGTCCAGGGCTGACCAGGCAGGGGGTTACAGGGGGTCAACGGTAGCGGACAGCAGAGCACGGACAAGCCCAATGTTGTCCCCCAAATCATTCATAAGCGACGAGTTGATTACGTGCATATATACCCTTGATCGCAATTTTGCCAGTGTTTTTCAGCCCTCATCCCAGAACTGGCGGACAAACCGCTCCTGAAATGAATATATGGCATCGACCCATTCTTGTCCGTCGTCGAGAAAAGAAATGCGGTACCAGATCTTTCCGTCCTCGGATCCATTGCCCATCCCGAAGCCCGACCCGGGCACCACGCAGACCCCGGTCGCCTCCAGCAGCGCCTTGCAATACCAAACGTCCGGTGCCTCCCCGTCGGCTTTTGCGGCCTGCAAGGCCATTGGCGACAGTTCGACGCGGGGGAAGTGGTAGATGGCGCCCTGGGCGGGCGCGCAATGGACGTCTGGCATCCGGGCATAAACCCCATCCAGGGCCGCAGCGTTGCATTGCAGCCGCTTGTACACGGCGTCCCGCTCGGCCTTGTAGGACTCGAAGGACTCCTCACCCGGCTGCGGCGGGCGTACCATCAGGTCGACAGGGATCTGCCCGGCCGATGCGGGCTGCAGCATGTACGTGATGAACTTGCGCAGCTGCTCGTGCACGTCCGGCGGGAACCCCACTGCCTCGACGTAGCCGCCGCGCTGACCGCCTTCGCCCATCATGCCCTTGGAGACGGAGTGTAACGAGATGAGCTGCAGAACGCCGTAGCCGGGGTCGGTGGCGCTGTTTTGCTCCTGCAGCCGCCGCATCGTTGCCTTGCAGCTGCTAAACTTGAACCAGGGAATATGTTCTCCTGATAGACTTCGTCCGCCACCATCATGAGGCGCTCTTTGGCAGCGAGCTCGATAAGCGTGTTGAGGTCGGGCTGGCTAATGACTGCGCCGGTTGGGTTACTCGGATTGATGATGACGATACATCGCGGCGTGATCCCGCGAGCTCGTGCCTCGGCGACGATGCCAGCCATGACGGCCGGTCCCGGGACTCTCCACCCGTTTTCCTCATCCAGATGGTACGGGACTGGAACGAGGTCTAGGGTGATGAGCAGGGCGCGGTAGACAGGGTAAAACGGGACGGGCAAAAGGACGCCCGTCTTCGTCTGTTCGTCCGATTGCATGTGGCACCCGCTGAGCAGGGTCATCGCCACGAGCATGCCCTCGAAAGCGCCGCAGGTGAGGAAGATGTCCTCTGGCGAGGAGGGGAACCCGTCGCGGCGCTGATATAGGCGGCCACCGACTTGTGCACACACGGGTACCCGTAGTTGCTGCTGTAGGCGCCGACGGAACCTGTGTGGTGCAAGAGTGATTGAGCGCGGGAGATAGCGTCGCCAGGGCACATCTGGGACAGCACCCGGGCGCCGTCGTCGCTCTCAGCGAGCTCGGCAAGCTTGGGGTATTGCATCAAGGCGAGAACCTGCCGGACAAAGCTCCAGGGGTTTTTGTCCGCACCCTTGGGGGTTTCCCAGGTTGAGTGACACGACGCGAGAGAATGGCTACCGCGATGGCCCGCCAGCGAGGTCCGCTCGGATCTTTGCGGCAAGTTCCGGAAGTTTCCCCCGAATAGCGTAGTCAGCGCGCAGAATTCCGGGGTTGATAGTTGAGCGGCTTAGCGGACCGGCGAGACAGTCTGGGGAAGCATTGTGGATGGCCTGAGACATAATGAAGGATTCTCCTTAGCAGTGCTGTGCAAGTCAGTGCTGTGCAAGTGGCTGAAAGCGAGAGAAAACGGGGCTCTCTGTAGGAGCTATGCTGAGATCCGTTAACGGGGTGCTGTCTATCAGGGCAGTGTGCGGGAAGCTTGGGTGGCGTTGCTGCTTTTCGAAAGTCGTGACGGCGCAAACATCAGATTGTTGAATAGTCGGGTGCGGTCGAGGATTTGACTCCCTGGCGGCCACGCTAAAGATGTTCGTCTACAGGACTGTCAATTGTCATCAGACCATGTGCGAGGCACTGGAGAACAAATGATGGTCAGGCCACCACCGAATGAGACAATTCTTGTAGCGCTTAGCCTAAATTAGAAGCTCGCGCACGGGGAGAGCCGACGATGGCTCGCAGGCCATGTCTCAGCACATCAAGAAGCTCGTCGTTAAAAAAAAAAAAAAAAAAAAAAAAAAGGAAGGTGTGGTTCGGGAATGCGGCAGTAAGCGCGATGGTAGTAATTAGGTGCGGGGAGGCCCGGGAAGGGCAGGTTGAAGAAGAAAAAAAGAAGAGAGAGAGGGAAAAAGAAGCTAGGTAATGTAAACTGTTACTGATTACATTTCAAAACACCTATTTAGAATTAATAAAAAAAAACATAAATTAAATAATTAGGTAAGCACCTTAACTAGTTATTTTAATATTATTTTCTAACGTGCCATCCATCGCCAAATACTACAAATTACTGGGAAATATGCAAAAGAAGGTGATTTCTCTAATTCGTCTCGGGTCAGTCTCCGAGTCATCAACAAGTTGCGTTGGAAACACGGAACTCACTGATTTCTCGAGCCAGGAGTTTTAGCCAGATCTGGTACAGAGCGACGAGGAGCGAGGTCGCTCCTACAACAATGGGAATAAGTTGACCGGTGCTGTTAACCGTGTCAACCTCGCGGATGGAGTTATAGCTGATCGTGAGCTCGTTGGAGAGAATGAACAGAGCCAGGTCCAGCGGGATGATGATGCTGAGCACGTACGTGTGCTCGATCTCCTGGTCGTCGCCTGAGCTGCCGCTGTCGTTGAGGAAGCCATAGCGCTCTCGCCGCCTAATGGGCCTCCCGTTGGCGTCGAAAACGTTCGCGAAGAGTCCCCGGACTTGATGACTGCTGATGATCTCGATCAAACTCCTGACTGTGTCCCAGGTGATCAGGCAGAAGTAGACGCTGCTGACAGTAAGGGCGGCGGTGACGAACTGGCGAAACCAGCCCTGGAGCTGGACGCGTGCGAAGAAGAAGACGGTGTGGGCAGAGCAGGGGTCCGTTTGCATGCCGTCCATGCCTGCGTAGAAGAACCACAGGCCGTAGCAGAGGATGCCGAGATCGACGGCGAAGGCGGACACCAACCCGATCGGGGTGGCCATCTCGGAGACTATGTGTTGTCCTTGCTCCTGGAGCTGCTCCAGCTGGCGTGCTGTCGACCGGACCGCATAGTGACCGCGGCGTGAGCACAGCCCGCCGATGCAGAGGGTCAGCATGACATAGGCTTCTACGGCGTAGAAGTTGTCATCGCCCACGGTGCGGTAGATGAGGGCGATGAAGAGGGAGAGTTGGAAGCTTAAGTTGGCACCTTCGGCGGACGTCGCCTCTTCGGGCAGGAAGTTGTAGACGAGAAGTGTGGAGACCCACTGGACGTAGACACCTGCGCGGATTCCGAGCCCGTAGGCGTCGCCGTCGCCGTCGAAACCGCAGGTGGTGCTGGTGGTGTTGCTGTCGGTGGGATCCATGGTTGCAGTGCGATGCATTGCCGTCGTTACATCCGTCCGGCAGCGCCCGCAAAAGCGAGTTATCTGCGGCATTTTGTTTGCGGACTAATTCAATCGAGAAGTCGGCGCGGTGGGCGAATTGGATGTCCATGGGGCGTCGTCGACGGGACGTGGCGTCCCTGTCTGCTCAGCTCGCTGTGTGCCACCGCCAACACATTCCAAGCCATCGCGCCATTATCCTGGGATGGGTGGCCTTCGTAGCGACGGGGAGAGCCGCCTCCTCCGGCCTCAGCTGATTTCTGCTCGTGATAATAACACCACCCTCTCCGCCACCTCAGCTTGGGCATGGCCGGCAGGGCGAGCCATTGGATCGCAGAGCTTGCCCTGCTAGGCTAGATACTACTACCGATTACCATAAAGCAATGCCATTTAGCAAGGCACTGCCCTGATAGCACACTTTACTGATTGGGTAAGTCTTGCCAGAGTGGCTAGCGGCAAGCCTCTCTCCGCCTAAGCTGGGAACCGCCAGTCAGGGTTGGCTGTGCAAGGACGCCGATGAGAAGAGACTGCTAGCTTTTTCCATGCCCTAGCTGCGAAGGTACACCGCGCTACGCGAAAAAGAAATATGCTCCTAAAACAGAAGTGCCTCAAACAGGCCATGGGAGGCGGGCAAAACTTGTTGTTGTCTCCAGACCGCCCGACAGCTTGCTGCGATGGTGTTGCCATGTGGCGGTGCCATATCCTTTGCTCCGATGGTGCCGCCGCGTGCGGTCGAATTCGTCGCCGCCTCTTCTGCTCCGATGACGCTGTCACATGGCTTCTTATTACTGTTTTTGGGAAAGCCGCTGCGTCGACGCTATGCTAGCCTGCGATGATTACCCCATGAAGCTGAGTCTCTAGTGAAGAATTAAGTAAAACGGGGTAATGGAGGCAGACTGCGATATTACAGTGGTTTAAATATAAGAGTAAAAGAAGAGCCATCTGGTAACGCACTTGTTGCTGGCTGCGTCCACATTAGGTACGATGCGAACTGGCTTTTAAAATTTTAAAACATTAAAAGGGCTGGCAATAAAAAAAAACACGAAAAAAGAACTAATAAAATGTAAAAGTAAAAAAAAACACAAATCAAAAAAGACAAAGAAAAGAGTTAAAACGGGAAAGGTAAAAAAAAAGTTAATTGTAAAAAAAGAAAGTTAAAAAAGGAAAAGCTCTTTTTATAACTTGAAAAAAACAAAGCAATAAAACCTTAACAACTGTAATAAAAGGTAAAAAAAGGCTAATACGATCATTTCAATTAATATAATTATTATAAATTCCATTCTTATTATAAATAAAAAAAAACCTAAGTTAGTGCACCCCCTTCCAGCCACCCTGATTGCCATACAAATTCACACAAACACACTGTTTTAAAAGCGTTATAATAAATTGGAAGAAATCGTATAAATAAAAGGTGAACGGTTTTATAAAATTAAAAACTTAAATTTAATATAAAAAATAAAGAAATTATAATTTAATATGTGTACGTGGTATAATTTAAAAATTTTTAAAAAAATTAAAAAATACATACAAATTACATATAAAATAAAATCGTATATAATTTTATATATAAAGAGTTAATTTTAAAAATATTATTTTTTACGTAATAACAATATAAAAAATAATATAAATTTTAAACCTTTATATTAATAATTATTTTATTTAATTTTTTATGATATAATTTATAATGCACTGTGATGTACACTGTGCGTTAAGCTTATATATACCAAATTACGTAAAATATAATATAACCTTTAAAAAAAAAATTTAAAAATTACAAATTTTACAATTATAAAACTGGTTATTGATATTTATACCTTTATAATTAAAAAGTTATAAATTATTTTTTAAATGTTATAATTTATATATATTTTATTAGCAAACGTTAATATTTCACGTACTTTTATTTTAATGCATGTTAATAAAATATATATTAAGTATATAACAAAAGTGATTATTATATTTATAAAATATAGCTGTTAAATTTTATAAAACCGTTTAATTTGCCTTTATACGATTTTTTCCCGATTTGTTATAACGTTTTTAAAGCAGTGCGTTTGTGTGAATTTGTATGGCAACCAAGGTGGCTGGAAGTGGGGGTGGCTGGAAGGGGTGCACTGACTTAATAAAATGTTGTAAACAAGCCTTTTACTTTTAAGGTAAGGGCACCCAGGAGAGGTATTAGGCAGTACTAGGGTGCAAGGTCGCCTTGCACGTGATTTGGAAGGGTCTGGAAATAATAACCTTAATTGTTAATTTAAAGGGATGTTTTGAAGTTAATTGACATTAATTAATGCCAGGGCCTTAATTAAAATTATATAAAACGGTAAAGTATTTTTATTTTTATACCTTGCGTTTATTTTATTATAATTTTAAATTTATTACTGTTGTTGGTAAAAATTTATACTCCTGTTTAAACGGCTCGGAACTTTTCAAAGGTCACGAATAACGATTTTTGTAATCAAGGGGATTGTTGGAATGGCATTTCTATGCGCGCGCGCGAGCGGGAAAGGGGTCTTTTCCAGAGGGCCCCGGGATCCTCCGGATCCCTGCACGGGCCAATAAGCCCGGCTAAGCTAGAGCGGAGGAACGCCCTTTAAGCGATCGCCTCCGCGCATATAAGGGCCAGTCCTAGGCCCCTTCTTAATCAGATAAATCTTTCCCTTTTTACGCACAAATATACAAAATTATCCCTTTAATTACAAAATTTTTTATTTGTTACTTTTAAAAAAATTTCGAGCCGTTAAATAAAAATACAAACTTGTACCAATATTAATTAGTAATATTTAAAAAGGTATTATAAATGGTAAAATAAAAAGTGTAACGCTAAATACCTAACCGTTAAATTTTTAATGTTAAAAAAAGGTTTACGTAAAATTTAAAAATAAAAAAACGCTTTCCTTTTTTTAGCGGCGCATTTTTTAAGGACACCTTTTTTTAAACCTTTTACGCTGGGTAATAATAATAAAACATAAAGGCTAGTCAAAAAAAAATTATAAATTTAAAAAAAACGTTACGTAATTTTTAAAAAAACCGATTTGTACATTACAAACCATAAAGGTTTTTAAATTAAAAAATTACCAGCTTAAAATAAATTTATTTATCCACCTATTAAAAAGAACGCACCGGCGATTTTAATAAGGCCTTAATAATTTAATAAGCACCATTAAAAAAATATTAAAAACATAAAAAAACGCCTCCAAAAATAATTTCAATTAAAAATGGCATTTTCATAAAAATTTTTAACAAATGGTTTAAAAATAAAATATTTCGTAATTTGTCTTTAAAAAATGCAATAAAAAAATCCTGTAACAAAATAAATACGCCTTTAAAATTTTTTTTAAACCATTTTTAAAAATTAAATTTATATTTAAATATTAGGTTTATAATTAAAAATAACTAGTACCGTGAAAACCTTTCTTATTAATTTTCTTTAAAACTTTAAAGGCTTAACTTTAAAAATCATGGATTTGTTTAATATAAAAATAACACTTTTTTTAATTAAATTTTTAATAAATTGCAATTTTATGGTTTTAGGTAAATTTAATACAAAAAGCACAATAAAATTGTATAAATTTTTAACCAATAACAACAATGCTTAAAACCTGGCGTTTGGGGAGCAGTAAAACCCCTAATAATAAATTACCACGATAAAAGCAAAGCTCTTAAAATTCCTAATTTTATTACGGAATTATTCGGCCAGGCAAAAGCATTTGGTTTATTAATTAATAAAAAACGGTTAATTAAAAATTTTAAAATTGGTTAAATGTTAAACCAGGGCCGCATAATCCTTTATTAAAATAACATTATAATTTAACCTTTATTATTTTTAAATTTTAAATAAAAATTATAAACTATAAATAACTAATTTTTTAATCCCTTTAACTGGCGATTTCGATACCAAACACTAATAACCTACTAACGGTTTACTAATAAGATTAACAGGTTTAAATAAGTTAAAACTTATTTTTTTAATTTACTATATTAAAAAATCCGATATTTAACCATTTCGAGATACCAGTTTAATTACCATATTACAATCACAGGCCTTCTGCTCCTAAGGTAGGGCACCTAAAGGCGGTGTTAAGCAGTACTAATTTTGCAAAATCGCCTTACACGTAATTTGGGGTTTGGTAGGAATATTATCTGTTATTACTTGCCCAAAAAGATGCTTTGGAGCTAACTTAGGTTAACTAATACCGGAGCCTCAGTTAAAATTACCTGTTTGCCGGAAAGGTTTGCCCTTATTTATAAGCGGACAACCTTCTTATTAGGTTCCTTAATTTATAATTTGCGAAACGGATCACAAATTACTTTTCCCGCTTTGTAATTTGCAAAACAAATTACAAATTACCTTAGTATTATATAATTTTCCTTATAACCTGACCTTAATCGCTAGGCTTTTGGCCTGCGCAATTGCAGGATAAAAGCATTTTATTAAGGTTTAGCTTTCCAACCTTTTTGCCCCTTACCAGCTGTGGTTATAATATTAAATCCCTTTTTTTAGGCCAAATCCTTTTAACCATATTCCCAGTTTTTTCCTTAATAATGCGTACTTCTTTTTTATTTTTTTGCTTTTTTCTTTACTTTAATAAAATATTTAATCGGGTACAAAAATATAAATCGATAATTTTTTCGATATTTTGTTGGAAAAATTTTTTAGCTATTATTTTTTTATTAGTTATTTTTATATTTTTCTGTATTTATTGCTACAAAATTTTTAAACGGGCAAAATATAACGTTTTTTTTTAAAACTTATTATATTATATGAAATATTTTTGGCCTAATACTTAACCAGTTTCGTTTTATTAATTAACAATACTAATAATTAAAAACGGCTATTCGGGCTATTAAAAATAAGCATTATATTTTTAATAATTGGTTGGAACATTTGCAAAAACAAAAAAACTTTTGGCTAAAGCGGAAATTATATGCATTATTTTGGGGCATTAGTAATATTAAGGAACTAAAACGGGTTAAGCATAAAAAAATTGCCCGGATAACCGAACCGGCTTTTGCAAAACTTTTTTCTGCTTTTTCCGATTTTTTTCCTATTTTTTTGGCTGGGACAGGTTTGGGGTTAATTTAAACCTTAATTTATTTATATTTTTTCCGCCAGATAAATTAATAAGCTTTTAACAATTTTTTCAAATTGTATAATACAGTGGTAATATGTTTATTTTTTAAACGAAAGGTTTTGGGTTCGATTTTTAATACAACCTAATTAAGCAAACGGAAAAGTTTACGCCTTTTTATTTGGCGTATTTTTTTTCTAATTTTCTTGCAATTACTTTTACCGATACTTTTATAAAGCTTTTTAGCAATTTGCAAAATTCGTTTTTTTTATGTATTATATTTGTGCTTATATTTTGCTTATTTAACCAAGTACTACTGTTTGTAATAATGTATTTTGCTATTAAGGATTTTTTTAACCTTTTATTTTTAATTTGGGTTAATTTTTATTAATTTTGTGCTTTTTGAACCAGGTAATACCGGTTTTAGTAAAAAAATATAAAAAATAGAATGGATTTTTATGGTTAGTGGTAATTGAAATTCATAATTAATTAATAAAATTATTTTTTTAATTTTGAATGGTTCGAATTTTTTATAATTTAATTTCTTATTTGGCCGTTTTGTTTTGATATTACAGCACAAAAAATAAACATTATTCCTTTTTTTAAAGGTTGGTTTTTCGACCTTTTTTTTAAGTTTTTTTTACAAATATTTATATAATTTGGTTATTTTGATAATTTGTATTTTTGTTACTGAAACATTTTTTCGTATTTTAGGTTTTTTGTATACCGTAGGTATAAATGCATAATTTGCAAAAAACGGGGTAATTTTTATACTTTTATATACCAAATTATTATAAATAAATTGGGCTATAAAGAGTAATTATATTTAATTAATTTATTTATAATTAATATAATAATATAAATACTGTTTTATGGTTTAGTTTGTTTGTTTTATTTATTTATTTCGGGATAATAAATTATTAATAATACAGCCCTGGTGCGCAATATCCTGGTGTTCTGCATGTGGTGGAGTGGGTTATTTATAGGATTGCTGGGATTATATGGTATATTATCGTGGTGGGGTGGGTCTATTCTCGGTGTCCTGCAGGGCTCGGTCTCAAAATGGGCTGATTTTGGGACACCATTGTATAATAATTTATGGTTATTCTGTGCGCAACCAATCGCATTTGTTTAAACCGAGCACCCTTATTGCAAATGCAACACTATTAATTGTGATTTACGCACAGCCCTATCAACCATATCGTTAATTATTTTAAATATTGCTAAAATAGGAACACCATTTGGTATTGGTATTTTAAGCAAAATTATTATTTATTTATATGCATTGCGAACCGCGTTTCTATTGTAACGAGTTTTTTCCCGTTATTCTTGCATTTTTATTATATCGAACATATTTTACAAATTTTATAAGGACGGATATTTTACTTGCTTTTGTTTTAAAAATTATCCCTTTTCGAAATATATTTATAATACCGCTATAAACGATTAATTTGGTATTATTATTTTTATTTTAATCGCTTTTTGTACAAAATAATCCGTTTTACAGCCCGCTATTTTTATTACCGTTATTAATATTATTAGTTGGTATTAATACAGCCTTTATTTTTTTTGTTTTACCTGTTAATTACCGGCTTTTTTTTTCTTTTTGTGCCATTTTTCCGAACAAAAGCCCCTGCAAAAATTGCAGCCTTTTAAATAAAAGCCTGCAAAATATACAGATTATAAAATTTTTCCTCCGATCGGTTATTATTTTTATTATTATTATTATTATTATTACTTGTGGCTTTTTTGTAATATATTAATACCTTTATTATTATTATAGTTTACGGATCCCGAGAAAATTACCGCCGATATTTCGGTAATTGCCAAAATGCTTATAAATTTGCGTTTAAAATAATTGCTATTATTGCAACTAAAAAAAATATTTGCAGCAATTTTATTAATTTTGGTGATAAATTTTCGCCCATTTTAATCCAGATCCAGGCAGGGTTATTTAATTATAATTTTATTTTTCCTGCCACCAAATTTTATTATGGTTTTAACCGGAGCCTTTTTAAAATAATTTTTCGAGGTGCAAAAATTTAAATAGAGGTATATGTGTTGCACTTTTGCAATATGCATATTATTATATATATCCCTTTTAAGCCAGGTATTAAAAATTACTGGAATATATTTAATACTAATACTAATATTAAAACAATTTTTTTTATTAATAAGGCCGATAACGGATTTAATATTTTAAAGGGCAATTTTTACCTTTTATTTTGGGTAAATAAAACTGGGGATATTTTTTTTTTTGATACTCGGTTTTATATTTATCGTGCTATTAATACCAAATTTTGCCAATATATTTTGTTAAACCAGGTTTAGCATTTTACGGTGCGTAATATTTTGCAATTTCGGCCAATTAATTTGTGGGTTCCGATAATTTACAAAACCAAATATTACGGTTTAAATACAAATGGTTTATATTATTATAATAATAATAAGGTTTGGTGCAATATTTATTTTATATTTTTTTTATATACCATTTTTTATTATAAAGCGATATTTGTATTTTGCGCTTTTTTTTGGGGGTTTTATAAATATGGATATAAATTTTTATCGGCCCAAAACAAAAATATTTATTGCAAGGTTTGGCCAGTTGGTATTTTGATCTAATTTTTTTGTATTAAAAATATTTATTATTATTTTAGGATTTAAAAGGTATTTTTTGCTTATTATAAAAATATAAAAAATTAGTTTAATATTATTTTGGTAACAAAATTAATTATAGAAAATTATTATTTTTTTTTATTTGTGTTACGAAAGTTTTTAGCTTTTCTATTTGTGAATCTGGTATGCCTTGCCTTTTATTTTTCACAAATAAAAGCTTTATTATATACATAAATATATAATTTCTGTCCAACCAATTAATATTTATTTTATTATATCCATATGGATTTTTATTTGCCAAATAAATATAAAATAATCCCTAATTTTCGAAATATATCTTTTTCAGGTATTTATTTGTTATTAAAAAATTATTTTAGCACTTTAGCATTTATTTATAATATTTAAATATATTTTTATTACTTAAAAGCATATTATTAATAACCAAATATTTTTTAGTGCTATTAAAAAGGAAGGTATTTTAATAACCGTTTATATAATTATATAGGCCCAAATTTTTGGCCCATATTATTTTAAACAGCCTGATTAAACCGTATAAGCATAATAATTTAAATTAGCCTGTAATAAATAATATTAGCTTTATATTGGTCAGGCCGGTAAAAGCCCCCCCGAGGGCCTTTTTAAAATAAAAAGATTAAGCTAAAGCCATATTTAAATAAAATACCACAGGGTACCGAAACAAAAATTCGGTTTTTATTTTTTTAAGGGTCCCAAAACGAAAAATAAACAAAAGGAAAAGATTATAATATTATATTTTATTTTTTATAAAGGTTATCCTGTATCTATTTTGTAATTTTTATAAAAAAATCCCACATTTCGTTTAGTTTGGGACCAATATATTTTGGAACGGGTATCCGGAAAATATTATCGGTATAAATTTTGATACTGCCATAATAAAAAATTAAATTTTATGGTTGGATAGCTTTGAAAAAAGCAAAAAATGTTTTGCAATTTGTTATTTCCACGGTTTAAAACCAAAAATTTGCTTTAATTTTTTTCCGAAAACCTTTTGGCTCGGTTATTATCCTGCTGATATAATAAAACCTCCCTTTTCGTTTATAAAAATATTTTTATACCGCAAATTGGTTCCTTATCCGATTAATATTCGGATGGAACCTTCCGATATCGAAATGCCTCGGGCTTTTAATATTACGCTTGTAAAACCAATTTTTAATAATGTGGAAATGTTTGGTACCGTTTTTGTAATTTTTTTGTACGGTATAATACTTGTTAAACTCGAATTTTTTTACCCCGGTAATAAATTTGTTATTGGTGAATAAACATTTTGGGTAAATAAAAAAAACTGATTTGGCCGTTAGTCGGAAAAAAATGTTGGCGGCAGCTGCGGGATCGACAATTTTAAGGTTATTTAATTGCTAACTTGCAGATAATATTAGTTTTTCCTCCTGTATGGAAACGGGGGTATCCATTGGTGGAGAAAAAGATGGGACGAAGAATGTTAGCACGATCTGTGCGTTATATTGGTTTTCGAGATTATCCACGAAAAGGTTGAAAAAGGGAAAAAGAGGGAAACGAGGGGGGGATAATATCCCCCAAAATTGGGAGGTGGTAAAATTTATTACTGCCTGCCCTGCTATCTGGAACACCAAAAAAAAATCATCGTAGGTGTTTTGTCCTTTTTATACTTTTCCTCCGCGGATACCAGGGCTAATTTAATATTATATGTTTCGTTTCAAATTTGGCTATTAAAATTTTCCAAAATTTATTAATAAATAATTTGTTTCAATCCGTAATTAATTTATTGGGTATTTTGTATTTTAAAATCACATTTTTAATAAAAATATATGCTAATGTTGGCAAAAGAGGGTTTCTCCTGTTCAGTTGGCTCGGAAATCTGCAAAAGGGGTGAATAACGATCTTTATAATCTGGGAAAATCCTATTATTATGCACAAAGAGGAAGGAATTTATCTGCCTAAAAAAGGGCAAAGGACTGCCCTTTTATCTGCGCGGAGGCGATTGCCCAAAGGGCGATCCGCGCTCTAACCGCACAGGCCGGTTGGCCCGTGCGGGATCCAAAAAAGCCCAAAAGGTTTCTCCATTCCATCCTCCTTTTCCGGATCGCACGCGCACAAAATGCTTATTCCGATACCGGCAATTTTTTTTTGTGCGCGGGCATCCCCGTATTTTATTCTTATAATATAATAGGTTTATCCCGAAGATTGTAAGAATTTCCGGAAGCCCTAACAAAAGGATCTTTATAAAGGAAATGCCGGATCCGGTGATCCGGTTTTTTAACAAAAAAAATAACCGGATCTGGTAATTCGGAACGTTTATTTGAAAAAGGGAGCGACCTTGGTGGGCCGGTAATTAAGGCAAAAAAAAATAAGTGCTTTGGAAAGGCATTCCTGTGTTTTGGGAGTATTGGATTATTAAGCTAAAGGATAATAGGAAAAGAATGGTATAAATGCGGATTTTTGCGCAGTGGAAGGTTATTTAGCAGATTATTTTAATAAAAAATAATACTAATAATTGCTTTTGTGATTTTAGGGGTAGGGTTTGCGCTTATATAAAGGTATTTTGTTTGCCCCGTTTGCAATCCGGCCAATTTGCACCGATAAACCTTATTTGTTAACCTATCCTTTTTGTGCCCTATTTATATGCGTTTTATTATTTAAAATTCTGATCAATTAATTATTATTTTATTAATTGTTATTTTTCCTTTCTTTTTTTTTACCTTTTTTTATTCCTGTAACCAAAATAGCTGGTAAAAAAAAATTATTAAGTTCCATATAATTGCACAAAAATTATTATTTTTAAAATTTGGGCCCGATTGATAATTTTTTATTAAATAATAATAAATTTGAAATTATTATTTATAATGGTTAAATTAAAAAATAAGCTGGTTTTTTGCAAAATTTGGCTATACTAGTGCTTCCGGCTTAATTAAACAGTTCCCAAATCGATACCAATACCGTTAGCGCATTAATATTTTATTTTAAAAAAACCAAACGCATTTAAGCTTTAAATAAGCCGTTTTTTGCTCCGGCTTCGAATTCCGATTTTATCCCGACCGAAAATTTTAAGTATAATCCTGCGGGAAATTTTCGGTTAAAACAAGATCGGGATTCGGAGCCGAAACAAAAAATGGCTTATTTAAAATTTAAGCGCATTTAACGTTTTTGAAACAAAATATTAATGTGCTAACAGTGTTGGTACCGATTTAGGAATTGTTTAACTAAATTAAAAATATTAATACAGCCAAATTTTGCAAAAAACCAGCTTGCTTTTTAATTTAACCGTTATAAACAATAATTTTAAACTTATTACTGTTTAATAAAAGATTATCAGTTAAACCCAAATTTTAAAAACGATAATTTTTGCGCAACTGTATAGGATTCGATAATTTCCTTTTTTTACCAGCCAGTTTGGTTATAAAAATAAAAAAAAGCAGAAAAAAAAAGGAAAAAAATGAATAATTAATAAAATAATAATTAATTGATCGAAATCCTAAATAATAAAACGCATACAAATAAGGCATAAAAAAATAGGTTAATAAATAAGGTTTACCGGTACAGATTGGCCGGATTGCAAACGGGGCAAATAAAATACTTTTATATAAATACAAACCCTACCTTTAAAATTATAAAAACAATTATTAGTATTATTTTTTATTAAAACAATTTGCTAAATAGCTTTTTATTGCGCAAAAATCCGTATTTATATTATTCTTTTCCTATTATTTTTTGGTTTAATAATTTAATACTTCCAAAGCACAGGAATGCCTTTCCAAAGCGCTTATTTTCCTTTTGCCTTAATCGCTGGCCCACCAAGGCCGCTTTTCTTTTTAAATAAACATCCCGGATCACCAAATCCGGCTATTTCCTTTGTTAAAAAACCGGATCACCGGATCTGGTATTTCCTTTGTAAAATTAATTCCTTTAAAATTATAATTTTAGAATCGAATATAAAAAAGGGTTGGAAAATAAACAGGCAAATGCTTTAAACCGCCAACCGAACCATAAAGGCAAAATATTGCCAAAAATGCACACAATTTTAGCATAAAAACCAAATAAATTTTTGGTTCCAATATAATAGGTGCTAACAAAAATTACGCTTTAAAAAAAATGAACCTTTGAAAAAGTTCAGCAGATTTATAATCAAATAATTTATAAATATTAAAAAATAACCAAAATTTGGAAAAAATTACAATAATACCACGGATTTATTGGAACCCAAGCCATAATTTGTAAAACAATAAAAAATTGCAAAAATTATACCAAAAATAAAACCAATAAGCACAAACCTTATAAATTATTTTAATTATTGCCAGTATTTAACAAGGTTTGGCAAAAAGTTATAATAAATTTTATAATTAAACTCCCCAAATCGAAGAAAGCCCCTAACAAATATTTAGTATAATAATATCCTAATAACGGTAAACAGGCTTATTAAATATATTTTGTTCCTATTTTATAAAAAAAACAATAATATTGCAAAACTGGCATATATTTTTATTAAAAACGTGATTTTAAAACACCAAATGCCCGATAAACTAATTATAAATCGAGATAAACTATTTATTAATAAGTTTTGGAAAGTTTTAATAGCCAGATTTGAAGCGGAACATATATTATTAATAATTTATTATCCCAAAACAGATAAATAAATAAAGCAAACAAACCAAATTATAAAGCAATATTTATATTATTATATTAATTATAAATAAATTAACTGGGTATAATTATTTTTTATAGCCTAATTTGTTTATAA